>JAAGWQ010000221.1:0-132200 GCA_013396295.1 Fusarium heterosporum | reverse complement strand
TTTGGAACCCATGGATATGATCAAATAAACCGTCTTGTGGTCTTCTTGGAGGGATATAAACAGTATCGTTGATACCGGTGTTGCGATACTTTTGTGAAGATGGCGGTTCCGTGATGTTAGCTGGGAAATGCGTATCAACCTGTAAAGGCGTCGTTTCGATCTCGTTTGTCTCGAGGACGCTTCTCATCTGTAAGGCGTACATGCGACATCGAATGTTAAACTCTGCCTCATCATCTTGAACGACTTTGTTGGACACGGACAGAGCAATGCCCTCATACGACAAAGCTTCGTCAGATGCCCCAGTCCAGAATGAGACATGCAGCCACTGCGGTAGCGCAAAGCACCATTGCTCGCTTGTTGCCATAGACATAAGAGGGTCAGCACGGCGAGAGAGACTCATCCCTTTTGAAGGTGAGAAGGATTCCCCGAGAGATTGGTAACTACCGATCACTGGCGTAGGGTGATTGGGTGTACTATCCCGACTATGAAACGATCTAGAGAAGCTGGAACGATGAGTATGGCCACGATCATCCGAAGAGTATTGAGGATTGCGATATTTGAAGAGAGGCACCGAGTGCAAAGGCATCTTTGGCATGCAAATTAAATCGATGCCGATGCCATTTCCTACCAATGCTTCAGTTGTCCTTCGCAAGGTCTCGTAGTCTACCTCAAATACGCCAGAACCAGGACTGATGACAGCGATTGAAATTCCAGTCCTGGTAAGATCTCTGTCGATATGGTCGTGCGCAAACTGTGACGAGGCAAGATTGATCGCCTCTAGGACATTTCCGTACATGGCATATGTTGATTCGGCTTTGACACGAGTTGAAGGAGTGTCTTTGGGAATGGAGTCGGGACCGTCAATTGCTGCTTGAGCATTGAGTTTGTGGTGATGCAGGCTGATATCCCGGCGGAAGAAGTTGAATTCCACCTTTAACTGATGCAAGATCTTGGTCCACTCTCCACTGCCCATCTCGCTAACCACAACTCGATAGAAGTCTTTGTACGGTCGTCGTGGCCCGGATGGCTGTATACCAGTGTAGTAGTCGCCTGAGAGGTTGTCGAATTCAGCAGTTAAACCAGTATCATACTCGACGCGCGCAAAAAGCACGATGCTAACAAGGTGTTTAGCCTTGAGCATTGCCCATCTCTTAAACAGCGCAGGAAGAAACCCGTTGACAACCTTGTTGAACATGATTTCGCCTGAGCTTTCCGCATCAAACTCCCACATCTCTTTGGCCATCTGGATGAAAAGTACGTATCTGGCTGACTCGCTTCGGAAGATGGGTCGGGTATCGCGAGTGAAAAAAGCAGAATGTGCTCTTTCGCCATCAACGTAGATTGCTGTGACCTGCGCTTTGATTGTGCCCATGAACAAGACCGATTGACCTTTGTAGACAGTTCTTCCCGTCAACTCCCCGACAGTCATTCTCCAAATGTCTGATCTTGATAAATATTGGTCTTTAAACGACAGTTCCACGTGCGAAGCTTCCGTAGCTGGGTTTTTGGCGTCCACCTTCGCCTTGTCAGTAACTAGAATCATACGCGAGCAGAGATTCCTTACCATTGTCAACAGGACCTGTGATCCCTTCTTCATTCCAAACGCATCTGCGATATGCTTCAGGACATAGACCTCAACATCGGGATTCCGCGCCTTTGTCTCTTGCGGCATATCTTTCGCGACAAAAAAGTACTTGAAGCATGCGCCGTCCCCATTTTGTGTTCCTGCCGTTCCCTTGGAGCCGTAACTCTGATCCTGATTCTGCTTGCTACTGGCGCCATGACCAGCCGATATCTTTCGCAAATCTTCTTTGACAGTCGCTATACACATCAATGTTCCAGGCTTGATATCGGCACCCACTACGTCAAAGTTGAGCAACACCTCGTCTCTGGCATAGCCCTCGTTGACCGTCACAGTGCATCGGCGATCTATTCTTGCTCGCTTTGTCTCCTCCTTCATGGCGGAATGGGTCGAAATACTCGCTGGCGACACTGGAACTTCGGTATGGGTTCGATCTAAGCTAGATCTGCTAAACTGTCGCCAGTGCGGCGGTCCCTTGCGCGGGACCGGATTTCTGGAGCTACCATTTCGTGACATGAGATCGGGCTGTCGCTCACTATACGGGAAGGTTCGACAGTTCTCGATGCGACACTGCAGCTCGCATGTTGATCTAGATAGATTGACTCAATTGAAGAAGCCTGTCACGGCAACTAATGGAGAATAGCTTGTCGCAATGACTATCGCCCGTAGTTAGGAGTATGAGGTCGATGGTCGCGGCAGAATTCCCACCGCCTTCTTGTCTTGGAAGCTTGCATCTTGGCAGGTACTATGAGATGTGTAATGTGATTGGCTGAGTTCATGGGTAATAGCTGTATCCGATAGATGCTAAGCACAACGCATATCACTCTGGAGTAGACAACATAGTTAGGTACCTACCTAGGTACCTAGGTACTCACTTAATGCAAATATCGTTAGCAGCTGCTACAAGATCGAAAAATCCTTGCATGCTGAGTTCTAACATGTCGTATTTGTTTGATCAATTACAAACCAAATAACCGGCGGCTTTTACCTTTCAAACCGTCTTACTAGATAATCTTGTTGTATAAAATGGCGCTAGGGTATTGTAAATCGAAACGCAATCCAACATATAAAACCAAATACTCCATCTATATCCATATCATGCTATTCAGTCCGTCGTATCTCATATCTTGTAATTTCTCTTGAGACCTTGCGCCAACTTCCTTTGGTCCGTATATATACTGTACCGTCAAATTTGAATATTCCTTCATATACGCTTCCGGTGCCGAAACGAAAGCCATCGCTCTATTCAATCGTTCCTCCTTGATTAAGGATAATGCAATTACTCAAAAGAGCCGACCCTTCATGGAGTAACTCCCAACGCGTCGTCTAAGAGCATGTTAGATAACTATTAAAGTGGCTCTTGGGAAAAGACGTACCTGGAACGTGTCCTTGAGAACCATGAGAACAGCCGTATTGGCATTAACTCCAGATCTCCCCTGTAGAGCGCCTGGGCTATCGATACCTCCAAACTTAATGAAATAGTTCCTCATATGCTGCAGCTTCTCCTGCTTTGTTGTAGGCAATGGGATGTTTGGACAGGGACCTTCAAGCGCAAACCCGTAACTCCATACAACCAGAGCAGCAAAGTACATGACCCACGGCCGGTTCAAGAGGACATCATCCCGGGCGTCATAGGGCTCATCAAGATGGTAACCACCCGCGTGTGCTGGTGACACCTGGTCAGGAGCTAGAACTGAGCAAAGGAATTTGATGGCATAAAAGGCAGCATCTCGTGCCCTTGCTGAATGTGCCCAGTGGTCTTTGATACGCCTCTGAGCACTATTGAACTCCTGAGGCCCAATTGTTCGACCAAGTAGACGCTTCGCTCGAGCAAACATCTGGCAATCCACAATATCTGCATGCATCGCCATGTGTGCCAGATGATGTAGAACTGTGCGGCTTTCGAACACAACGTTGAACTCTTGCCTCTTCGTAGCATCGTCTCGGTAGGGATCAGATGCCTCGCTCCGTTCCAGGTGTTTATCGAAATCCGCTTTCCAAGTATCGTATGCTCGAGTAAGAGTAGCTCGCCACCTGTCACGTCCCCCTAGAGCTTGTATGATACCGCCACCCAAGACGTTCACCTGAAGATCTCGTTGATGCATATGCCATGAGACACTCAGAAGACCTGTCATAAGAACAGTTCTACCAAAAGAAGTAGTGTGAACATCTTGACCGCTAAGTGTTCGTTTAAGACCCTCCAAAAACGAAGTTGGCTTGATGCCGTTCGACATCAAATTTGATTCGATCCTCCAGACTTCAGAACTGCTTCCAGCTCGCCACATTGACTCATCACAAGGAAGAGGTAGTCGCATCTCGTGTGCAACCATAACTGCCGAATGCCCAAACATTGTGGCATGAATCGAATCGACGATGAATGCTGCAAATGCTGCACGTCGGGTTGCCTCGTTTGTAACCCAATGCTCCCACCACTTATCAGCCGTTCCCGTCGAGCTGGATGTAGAGGATTGCCTGGACCCGTTTGACCCATCGCGAGGGTTTGGCGGAGAGTCTAATGCGGATTTACCAATCAGAGACCGTCCTCTTCGCATAAGAGTAATAGTAGTAGCGTGGTGGATGTGAGCCCGTTCATGGAGTTCTCTTGTCGCAAACATCTTCTCATACAGCTCAAGCAGAATCAAAGCTTGGAAAATCCACAGCTTAGCAGGCGGTCGGAAACTAACATCCATGAAAATATCCCAACGTAGATGCCAAGCAAGAAAGTTGGAGAGCTGAGCGCTTGCTCTTGTCACCTTGTGTCCGTGTGTTCGGTCCAAACAAGCCCCTCCAATAGACATCATAGAAAGCAACAAAAGATTTGGTGTTTTATCGGGTGAAAAAGTAGGCTTGTGCAGTATCGGCATTTGATCGCTGAAATGGTACCAGTACGAGCCAATGTAAGCCTGCATCATCCTCTTACTCAACATATGGTCACCATTTGAGCGATCGCCTTCGAGGATATCGGCCCATTGACGATCAGGTGGCGCATGTTTATTGTCATGGAAACGTTCTCTAATAAAGTCAAATAGTTCTTGACTCTTTTCCTCTGATATCGTAGCTTCAGGAACTTGCTGATCGAGAAGGTTGTTGACAGCCATTATTTGCTGAGGAGCAGTTGGGAAATACCCGAGCGAATTGCTGTCGGTACCTAGGAGGGAAATGTTGAATTGGTTTCCTTGCAATTCCGCATAACTAAGATCATGTTAGTACAGTCTTTCACCCTTTCCAATCAATACTTACTTGGTGTAATTTGGACCCATTACTGGTGTCATGGCCTGGCTCGGAGAATTAAATAGATATGCCATAAAATCCTCAGGCATTCCAACATAAGGTGACTTGTTCAGATCCCCTCCCTCTCCAAAAACAGGTACCGTCGCAGGCATAGACATCTGATCCAGCATCATCATTTCGCTTGGCTGAGTAGTTCCTGGCTCTGAGTATTCCGCTGTGGTGACGACGACAGAATTCGGTCCATTGGAGTACTGTGCTGGAGGTAAATTCATGGGCATGACATTCTGCTGGCTGATGAACGTATTGTGTGACATGCTCTGGTGGTTCGGGAAGCCTTGCTGATTAGTAACGGGAGACATGGCATTGTACTGAGAATTACCAGCAGACATGGACGGCCTCTGCGGCATCGATGGTGATTGCGGTTGGCTAAGCTGCGGATTACGGTGCTCGTATCCCTGGGTGGGGGACATGTAACTGTCCATACTATTGGGCATAGGTCCATTTGAATATATTCCCGTTGGGGTGCTTGCCATGGGCGAGTAAGGGCTGGGGGTTGGAACTGGTGGTGTTTGATAAGATATGTTTGTTTGCTGAGGATTTGAGTAATCGATGGAATTATTCCGACTGAAGCTAGAAGGTTGGCCAGGAGCAACAGCTCGTGTCACATGTCCGGCCATCGAGTCTCTCTGGTTAAGTTGAGAACCTTTGGCGGCATGTCGGTCCATATGTCTTTTGAGAAGATCTCCTCTAACGAAAGTGCGCGTACAGTTAGGAAACGTGCAATGATACGTTTGTTTGGAGTTGTGGTTGAGTTGATGCCGGTATCTGCATTTTATATCAGCATATATCGAGGCGAGCCGCGGAGATCAAGACCTACAAATGCTCGGCTCTTGAATAACTCTTTCCGCATCCTTCGGCGCTACATTCAAACCTCTTATCTAAGCCCTTTCGACTGCGTCTCCGTTTTCTGGCAGGGCCGGGACCGTCTGAGTTAGAAGATGCGCCATTTGGTCCATCCTGGTTTCCTTCAGCCTTCATATCGTGTTCACCACCATCGTCCGCAGGCGAACGACTTCTTCGTCGACCGCGCGCTGAGGGATCTGAGGTGTCGCGGGGCGATATATTCTGTGTCCCCATTGCGCCGGAGCTGACCGGAGAAATAGGGAGGGTCGGTTTCACGCTGTTTGCTATGACGGTAGCCATGACCCGGGGTAAAGTAGCAAGCCCAAGAGGCTAAACCGGCACAAAGAATTTGTCAACTAAATACAAGTTTGAAGTAAGTCGGACAGCGGTATGAGGCAACAGGGAAGAAATCCACCGGTTAGGAAATCGTAGGCCAAGGCGCGAAGATGACGGTTGACGATCGCTGTAGTCGCAAAGCGTGGCTGTCAGGTCGCAGACGATAGCGGGGTTGTGACCGGGGGGTTCGAGAGTGGGACAGGACAGAGTCTAAATCGTGTAATTGCTTTGTTCAGACCCCTAGGGAATCATGACAGAAGCTTGAGAGGAAAATCAATGCTGTCCGACTGGCGACGAATCCGAAAGCCGTTGAAGGGCGTGACAGCAACGGGAGATCGGCGCGAAAGAGAAGTTCAAAGTTCAAAGCTAAACAGGTCGTCGTGCTGGGGCTGAACTGGTTCCTTAATATTAGCAGTGAATGACAAGAGATGCCGCGTATTTCTGCGGCTAAATGCTAAAATGGATGTTGTGAGGTGGATCAAGAAACAATCTAGCTTGGGGAGTGGGACCGTGACTGGAGACAGGGAAATGCCTAAACGACGCAGATACCATCTTAGAGTTCGGCCGTTTATATCAATTGTTGTGAGTTGTCATCTTGCTGGCCCATTCAACGTTGAAATGGGCGAAGAGCATCCGTATACTCCGGAGATCTATTTGCATCCGTGCTGCTGAGGCTTTATTGCGGCGCTGGGGGATGTTTCGTTTGGCGTATCGCGCTTTTTTATACTCGAGCTTGGCTGGGCAATGGCGTTTAAACGTTCGAGGTCGTCAACCTTCTTTGACATGTGTAACGTTCGGCAAGAATCCGGAGGTTAGGGATCACCCTTGAACAAGTGGTTCCAAAAGGTATAGCAAATGGTTATAGACATGCCGTAAAGTCGAACGATACACAGCAGGCGCAAATACAAGAATTGGGTCCAATATGGAAATAGCCAACAGTCGATACTGCCAAGCGACAGCGTCATGCGTAATTAGGTATTGGTTATTGCCAACGTTCGATTATCCACGGTGGCGAGTAACTTGGAGGTACAAGGAGAGGTGTCCATATGCGGTTCTTGCTAATCGAGTAGTGCCGGTAAAGGGTGAAGATGCAGAGGGGTCACCAGGGCGAAGTGAGAAGGGGTATTATATTGTGAGAAAGACGACGAAAGAAAAGAAAGTGATATAGTCACCTTGTATGGATGCGCGAGATGGATATCGATGTAACATGTGCAATACAAGTGTGACAGAAGGATGTTGGAAACTGAAAAGCCGTATGAAAAGAAGAAACGGAACACGAAATAATAAGATTATACTCAGAAAGACACGACCTGAGCGACTTTTGGGCTGAGATAATCAGGAACACTAATAAGAAACAGTAATAATAGTTTAGGCACGCAAAGCACAAGCAGAAGCAAAGACTATGCAATGCGATACCTAACTTATCATGGAGAGTTTCGAGTACCAAAAGAAGCAAGCAAGCAAGCAATCGGTAATACTAAAACAAAAGGCTTCAATGCGATTCAAAGCGTGGGATGGACTGAAGATGAGGGTCTGGGGAACGTGCGGGTAGAGAGTGGGGGACCAACGTTGGCTTTAACAAGAAGGATGGAGCCCCTCAAAAACACTTGAGTCTCACCCACCAAATTGGACCGAGTACCACACCAGAAGGAGCCTGAGAGCCTTGAACCCTTTTCGTACCATGCTTTGGTCTTCCCGGTAAAGCGTCCGTCTCTCCTCCACTCGGCTAGTCCACCCTCGCCTCTCAATGCTACCGTATCCCTGCGCAAACCCATAGACTAGCGCAGCCTCGATCACATTAAGAAATGTCCCTTATTGCCTTCGTCTTGATCAAAAAGTTGTTCTGAAGGAGGCCGACCGATGTGCTGTGATATCGCTCTCAAGTCACCATGATAAACCACATCGGTATCCACCGTATCTAGCAGATATATCGAGTATAGTCCGTATAGATATTTTCTCACAAAACACCTTGAACTAATGACACCAGGATGTGAGGATCCCTGCGCCGGGGAGAAAGGTTGCGCAGGGATATAGCGCTTTAATTGATGTGATACCTTCTGTTCTCACCTGGGCTGCTCATCCATGATCACTTCTGCTCACTAATGCTCGACACATTGGTTGTTCACCGAGAACCCGAGCTGGGTATGTCAAATTCGGGGCACCAACGAATGTCGTTTTTGTTAAACACGACCCATAAATGCTCGTGTTCTTTGGTCTGATCCCCTGAGACATCATCATCCTTTAAGGTCATGGAACCAACAGCTGTGCTTCAGGAGAAGTATCCATGGAAATGAGGTTTTTATTGACCCTAATATCAATCTTTGACAGGGCCAATATGCACCTGTCTAGTCTGTGCTTTCTCTCTGTTACACCCAATAGTTCTTTATTATGATGGACGACACCTCAGGGCCTGTCGGACCACTCACCCCGAATCAAAAATGCAGAACTGACATCTCACGGGCCACTCTAGACTCGCGCTGCCACGCCTGTAGCATCTGCATCGCATCCATCGCAACGCATCAGCCCTTGCGCTTGCGCTTGCGTGATGTCCTGCTACTAGCCAGCGGGCCGCATGCCCATCGGCTTAGGTTGTCGCTGACGGACTATCGGGGGTGGGGAGATGACCATCGCCTCAAGCAGTACGTAATTGTCCAAAAATGAGTATCTACAGATGATAGCCTTACGATACAGCGGCAATAATGGATGACTCTCGATCATGCGCGCTAAAGTATAGATATCCATAGAGAATAAACATTTACTACAACCTTCATCTTCAACTTCTCCGCAACTTCCTTCCCACCCATGATTGTCGATCATCGATCTGCAACACGATTCAATTACTGCGTGTGGAAATGATGGACCAACTTGTTGCAGTTTTGCTTTCGATAATTGCCCTAGGCTGATGCATTGGAGTGATATGTGTTTTATTTTCATCACGTATTATTTAATAACTGTACTGGCTGGTTATCTTGAGGGACAGGGGTTATCACTGATTCCATTGTAGAAACTTATTCGACCGTGCTATTCAATTCCAAAGACCAAGGTCGCAACACATTGAAGGAACATCACCAAGGTCCAGTACCTATCGCTATTTGATGGCAAAAGCGCATATGCCGTCTCGTCTTGTGAGTGAGGCTGTCGATTATTCCGACTTCTGAGAAACTACCACCACCACAAATGTCAAATACCTCAGGAGTCAATCAAGGCCAGCGCTTGAAATTCCTTGGAATCGATATCCGGTCAACCGTTGGCAACCCTCGAGGTGGCGTCCTAAGTCAGCACAAATTTGAGGATGTGATCAGCCGACCGGTTTACGCTAAAAATGATGGACGAGTCTCCAATCCCCAGGTTTATTACTGCAGTGATCTTCCCCACAGCGGCTGATACAGGTTACAACAGGCTGGGGACAGCATTGGCTCGCATCTTTCTCAGCTACCAATGTCCCATGCAGGTCCATCCCAATGCGAACGGTCTTGATTTGCCGTCTCATCAACCAGCCCTTCCAATAGCCTAACTATTCTACATATGAACTCTTATCTGAGGGGTGCTTCATTGGTCATTCTGTATGCAGAAGGCGAGTTCCATTCACTCATGGAAATATCAAGGGCAACGTAATGGATTGCGGAGTAGATAGGGCTATGATCGGAAGTCCGGAGAAGATCTCCGTGCATCAAGACAGTTTAGCTGTGATCATCTTGGCCGATAAACGTACACGTGGTGTCACAAATTGCTTTGGCAAATTTCTGGTTTTTATGCTTACTGAGTTCTAACCAAAGGTGTTGCCTGTGTCGTCTTACAAGACGTGATGTTCTCTACTACCATGCACGAACTGGTAACACATTCATTCGTGCCAAGCTTCATCCACGACCTCATCGATTACTCCTTGCGAGGCCATGCTACATAGACATGTTGAGAAATCAATCCCTCGAGCCCAACATTCAGCTTCTCGAGACATGTCCCGATCCTTGACCGAGCCCCCTACATTCATGACCCTTTTCTTTTCAACTTGCATCAGCCTTTCGCCCTTGAGCCTGTAGGTGCCAAGTTTGAATGATTCGTTCGGTGACTCATATTTGTATAGTGACGTTTGAGTAGTATAATTTGAAAGCAAGCGTTGGTACCCAGTAGTCCGACGAATAGACGAGGAGAGAGATGAGGGACAAGATCCAAAGTACAACAGATTCTATGATACGCTACTCATCGTCTGGTGTGATCATTCATATCCACATGATTGGATTTCCCTGCGCAGTGATAGATGGATGGGTACCTGTTCCATCCCCTCCTGGCGGTCAGAAGTGGAGATTGGGGTCTTTTCTTAGATCTCCGGTTTCAATGTGATCGAAAAGGCTAAGAAGCATGCCGCGCTTCGCGATATTTTAAGCGATGCCTGATGAGATGATTGCTTGAGTCACACTAGCAGTCAAGCTTTACAGCGTGGGGGCATTTAACTTGGGGAAGGATCCACAATAGAATGTGTATGGAGATGAGACTCGTGATGATCTCGTGACATTCCCTGGGATCGATGACATCCATTGAATCTATTACCACCAACATACGTCAATGCTGTGGTTCCAACCCCCAAAGTAGCCGAAGCCTCAATCCCCGAGCACCTTGCAATCAAGCCGTGATGAACTCATTCATGATGAGAGTCATTAGTGTCTTGAAACATGAAAGTTTGGTGTATGTTGAAATCGGCAACGAGTATTTAAGCGGAACGATTAGTCGACCAAGGTAGAATCAGAGGAAAATTGTGATTTTGTGACTGCTAAGTGTCTCTACATACGTGCTCACACAGATGAGGAACATGATAAAGCCATCATATTCCTCATTTGCAATTGAGTTACACTGCAGTCTCAGTTTGACTCCATATTTGTCGTCTTGGTCGGAACATTCTATCAAGGGACGCTATGTATAAAGATGGCTAAAGGTTTCCGCGCGGCCTTATTTCCGTGAATTGCACAGCGTAAGCGCTTGCAATATTTCGAGTCGTGCACTACCGATTGCGCGGTTCCTGACCTAATGCAAATATAATAAAAAGGTTAGATCTTGAATTGAAATCAACTGTTCCATTTTCTGCCATTGGTCAATTGAAACCGTTTCCATATTTTGACTGACAACGCCTCGTCTCGAGAACCGCAACCGGAAAAGTATACGATCGACGTTGGGGCGCGAGTAGAGGAACATGTTTGGACCTTTCTACGGGAAGCCCGATGGGGACGTTTGAGCCACCGCGCCGGGCCCCTGGGCTCCTTTGTCTGTACCTGTCAAAGAGGGAATCGACTTCTTAGAACAAGAAGAAAAACCCATATTGTTGGGCGCGAGAATCATCTGCGCAGTTTCCGTGTCAACAGTGAAAGGATTTACGTGTTGGTCGGAGAATTCTAGAGTGGTCTCATTATCCACATAACTTGACTGGCTGGGAAAGTGGAAGTGGATAAACTTTCCAGTCTCGGGGTCCTCTACACTTTTTTTTGTAAGGTGCTGGGCTGTGACGTCGCCCTGAGTGTACCAGATGACAAGCGACAGACCCCGAAAAATGGGCATGCGCACCGACTCCGGCCATCCTAGCTCAGCTCCTCTTCTCTCCCCTCTCATTTCCTCCCACATACTCATACTGCTCCTTGCCGCCAGTCAATACAAAGCTGCTTTATTATGTGACCAATTGTCTCGAGCGATTTACTTCTTTATACCTTACGACGAGTCAACTTCTTCGACCCCGACGCACTTTTCAATAGCTTGTCATGCCGCCCGCAAAGTCCTCCCGCAATCACGACGACTCCAAATCGGACGGTCCCAGTTCGAAGGAGAAGGTCGGAAATGGCCAGTCCTCGACAAAAATGCGCAGAAATGCCAGCCAGCAGAACCACTCTCTTCTTCGCGACCTCCAGAATGCTGCTGCCGCCGCCGCCGCCGCTCCTCAGCCGCCTGTTGAGCCCTCTCCCCCTAGTGTTGGTTCACCCCCTCCGCTCATCCACCATTTCCAATCAATCTCTGGCCCTCGGCGAATAATCAAGATACCACGCGTGTACTATTGGTCGTTGGGGTGTGCTTCAGAGTGGAGGATAGTCTGAGGTCACCATCGTACTGCCCTTAGCCCACCTTGCATTTGGCTGACGTCTGAATTATTCGTCAGTCTGCGTGCTTCTTAGGGAGAGCTTGCCAGACCTCATTTGCTTCTTGGTCAGAATGCCATGCTAACCTCTTTGTTTCTTTTTAGTTACACTGGGCCTCATTCGACCGAGATGTCCTTCATGCCTACCGCCGTCAGCACCGTCTGAACACACCAAGCTCCTTTTCGAATCCATACTGCCAATGGATCCTCTCACAGCCAAACGGTATTGGTTTACATTCCCCGACCATGGTCCGGCGTCGACAAGCTCGCCGCCAGAGCAAAGACCAGCTCGCTCTTGCGGTGCGCAAACATTTTAACGGAATGGGTGTCCAAGAGAACGACGTGATCGTGGACTTTATCTATAAGATTCGGCACGATCCCAATCGCATCTCCAAACCACACGCGAGTGGCAAGGCCACGGCTTTTACGAAATAAGAGGTTCATAGGGAATTGGTTTTATGCGAGGGATGGTTACATTGGTATGGAGTTTTTGGCGTTGAAACGCGGGCGTCTAAGCACCAGTTGCTTCGAATGGCTTGCGGGTTTTCCATATTTTGAAAGGCTGCATAGGGCAAGCAGGTTTGCTTGCATTGGTCGCATACGAATACCTACTTACGACATAAACAATGTCTTGCGCGGATTTGATTTACATCATAACGATACCACATTGAGCAGGAAACGGATCACTGCGATCTCTGCCCTGGAGCGTTCGAGCCCATGAGGCACACACCATAGCATTTTAGGTAGAAAATGCGAATGCAATTCATGATTGAATTTTCGCTCTTAATGTGGACCGCCATGATCTAATCCTGATCCGAGAGGCGGCGACATGCTATGAGCATGACAAGTATAATTCGATGAGCGCATCGCATTCTGAAGACTTAGGCAGGGCCCCAAGGTAACAAATCGGCAAATTTAACCATTCGCTTGTATTGACTTCCACATATTTCAAGAAGTTGACCTGCATGGTTGTGTCACTCATCCCAGCACCCTATATGGAAAGATTACCTTGCGCAGTTCCTAAGCATATGCCCCTCTAGTACCGTCGGTATACACTTTGCATGAAATCCAACCTCTAAATAATTCATCTGATCAGTCATACGTATAGAGCCATCAGCAAAGCATCATGACTGACCACACTGGCGCAAAACAAACACATCTATCCACAATGGTGGGGAAAGCTGAAGACACAACCTGATGCCCGGTTATAATTATTGCACGGATCAGCCATAGAGGAACCAGCTTACACATTCCTCGAGGTACCATAAGAATTGACCGCTATAGACTAAGTAATAAAAAATACTTAGGTAAGTTGAGGGAAAATTTTAGTAGTACTTTACCTGATCTTTTCTGTCCCTCAGCTTGGACGGTCAAGTCTCTTAATACCCTCTAGCCATTCACACTTTCTACCACTAATCGCGGTAATCCATAGCCTATTCTCGGCTCCTCAAGTCGACGATATTGGGGGTTATTCGGCTAGCCGGGGTAGTTTCGGCATAACAAGATCTCGGAGACTGATATGATACTCGTTCAAAACAAACGTGGTCGAGGTTTGTCATCGCCACTATAAGACATACCGAGACATGCGTTTGTAGTTGAGAGCCATTGATCCTGTCTCTCAATCTCTTTTGATTCTCTACAGAAATCAATTTGAGGTTTCAATCGGCTTTGCGTTAACTTTCCCATTCCTGAAATCACTATAAATCTCGACCAATTAGCTTTCACCTAAAGCGCTGCCGAAGCCGGCTTCTTATGACGAAGCTGGATGCCTGAGGCTTGTGCCGTGGAAAACTTCGAGATAGGTCTCGAAAAAAAGAGAAGCACGAGCTATTCCGTTAGTCGCTTGTGACGTTTCTCCTCTCCCCTCGCTGCTCTTTTTCCACTTTTTGCATTTCTTTGTATTTTTTAGAATCAGATGAATTGTTGCAGTTCAACATGAACCCTAGTTTGATATCAAAGGCCGCCGCCCCCGCGCGTGTCCTGGCGCAAAACGCACCAAAGATTCAATGTTTAAGGAAAGGTGCCCAGCTTCATACGGCGGCATGGCATGCCGGATCTCATAAACGAGCTTCTCCCAAGAAAGGAGCTCGAGGTCCCTCGGCTAAACGGGTGAGTAACCCAATGCTCAAGAGAAGACTGCCTTTCTGATTTGTGATAGTTGTTTCATGCTACAAATGCCGTCCAGCAAAAGGACCCTTACCAAGCGCTTGGTGTCGGCAAGACCGCATCCGCCGGCGAGATTAAGAAGGCATACTATGGCCTGGCAAAGAAGTTCCATCCCGATACAAATAAAGACCCCCAGGCGAAAGACAAGTTCGCCGATATTCAATCCGCATACGAGATTCTCTCCGATCCTAAGAAGCGCGAACAATTCGACCAGTTTGGTGCCGCTGGTTTCGACCCCAGCGGCGGAGGTGCTCCTGGAGGAGGTGGTGGTTTCGGAGGAGGCCATCCTTTCTCCGGTGGATTTGGTGGATTCGGTGGGCAAGGAGGGTTCGGCGGTTTCGGAGGTCAGGGAGGTTTCGGTGCGGGCGTCAACTTCGAGGATATCTTTTCAGCATTCACCGGACAGCAAGGATTTGGCCGACGTGGACGACAACAAGCATATCAACAGGAGGTCCTTGTTGGAGATAACATTGAGGTTCAAGCTACCATCAGTTTTATGGAAGCTGCCAAGGGCACGAACAAAACGATTTCGATCACACCACTCAGCACCTGTGGGACATGTAAGGGCAATGGTCTGAAAACCGGCACATCGAGGAGTGCATGCAGTTCTTGCGACGGATCTGGCACTCGCGTACACTTCATGCAAGGAGGTTTCCAGATGGCTTCCACTTGTGGAACTTGTGACGGCACCGGCACTGTTATTCCCAAGGGATCCGAGTGTGGTTCATGCTCAGGAAATGGTGTTGTGAGGGAGAGAAAGTCAATCACAGTGGATATTCCTGCCGGTATCGAGGACGGCATGCGACTTCGAGTTGATGGCGCTGGTGATGCACCAGCCACCGGTCGATCATCTGAGCCCAACGCTCGCAGCCAGAGCGGAGACCTATACGTCTTTGTGCGCGTTGCCAAGGATCCCAAATTCAGACGAGACGGCTCCAACATTCTCTACACCGCCAACATCCCTCTCACTACTGCTTTGCTCGGTGGACACGCCGAGATTCCTACCCTGGATGGAACAGTCAACGTCAAGGTTGCCACTGGCACCAACACTGGCGATAAGATCACTTTGCCTGGTATGGGAATGAAGCGTCTCGGTTCTCGCCGTGGTGGTAATGGCGACCTCAGAGTTGAGTACCGCGTCACAATGCCTAAGTACTTGAATGCCAATCAACGAACCATCGTTGAAGTGCTTGCCGATGAGATGGGCGATAAGACTGCTAAACGGGTGATGGGCGTCGGCTCTTCAAGGTAAGGAGCTATATTCTGTATGGCTTGGAGAACTGATACTGACTGTTCAAGGGACCCAAATGACCCTGAGTCGCATAAGGATGAGGGCTTCCTCAAATCTCTCTGGCACACGCTCACCAACAACCCAGCCCACCAAAAGGCGAACGAAGATGCAAGCAAGAGCGACAAAAAGCCTGACGAGAATGAGAAGAAATAAATCAAATTTCCGACTCATGATGACCTGTATCGAATATTGGGGAGAATTATCAACATTAGAAGGAAGGAAGAAGCGCATTTGTTGGTGTTAAAAAGGTTTATGTTATTTGTCTGGCGTCAGTCGAGGCTTACGACAGCCCAACTGCTTATGTAGATCTGCAAATGCATCAGATCTGCTGTATACTAATCCTGTAGTATAGAAAGAGGGGGCTGGGAAGCTCCAACGAGGCCACTCTCCTCATTCAATTGTAGTAAAAGTCACTTAACGGTCTACGCTGTACATAAACGATACTACGAATATAGAGTATGATCCTACGACCATAAAACATCAGTCACAATGTACCTACCTTGGCAGAAAGTCGATATTTCCTGCGCTGTACGAGATATGAACCTCTGGCAGCACCTTATCTGACTTGATTAGAGTCCAAACTGATCATCATCATTATTATTCAACTCACATACCAGTGCAATATCGTGTGTACTGTAGCCGTGTCCTTGCGTGCTGTCTTTCAATAGATTCCTTGGCGAAATCACACAAGACGCCTTAGCCGATAGGCTTGAGCTTCTTCTTCTTCTTCTTTTCACTACCGCCCTTCTGAAAAGACCGCCAGCTCGTGATGCGCTCATCCCGGGTGGCCTCCCAATCTTGCTCATGCTGACGCTTGCGCTTACGATCCTCCACCTCAGCGTCGGTACGTCGTTGCTCGCGGCCTTCCTCTTGAAGCTGGGCCTTCATCTGACGGCGACGGCGATGTTCGTTGTCGATGAGAACGTCTCGCGCCTTTGCGCGCCACATCTTCTGGAACTCTTCTGTTTTAAGCTCTTCACTATCGACCGTCCATTTGTTTTCGCGGATCAGAAGCATCCGCGCGTCCGCTATGGCTTCATCGAGTCGTTCGCGATGTTTCTCATCCATGAGCTCGGTTTGAGCTTTCTTTAGCCTATCAAAGGCATCTGGTGCTAGGGGGTTCTTTGTTTTATCGGGATGGATAAGTAGGGACTTCTTGCGATAAGTAACCTTGATATCAGAATCAGGGACACCAGGCTGAAGGTCGAGGACGGCATAACTGTGAGAAATATTAGATATTTGGCTATGAAATTGATGGAGTCTTAACGTACGCATCGAGGCGGAAAGCCTTCAAAATGCGGTCGATCTCGGCATCCTGTAGGTAGAATTAGCGGAAGTCATGATGGTTTAGGTGCTTGTCGCAACTTGCCTTATCGAATTCTTTGGCCTCAAGCTCAAGGGCATCGAGGGCATCCTTATCTTCTTTGGCCTCTTTGCTTGACATTTTGTGTTATTGACTATTTCCAAGGGACTTCCAGGGGATGATGAAGAACCAGCAAGGTTGAAGGCGAAGGTATGCATGCGCTAGGTCGTCGCGGCGGGAGACGCTGAATAATGACCCACCTGCCTGCCCCGCGAGATAAGATAACAGAAAAAAATATTGGGAAGAGCTACTGAGTCTGTTATACTCCCATCTTTACATATTCGCTATCACGTTCGAACTCGCCTCACTATGCCACAACGCGGCGTATCACCGACCCCTTCAGACGGGGAGATTGATATTTTCGGGTCGCTATATCCCGGCGATGGCGACAACGAGAATGGCGGTAACAGTGCCGACGCCGACTTCGACTTTGATGGCTTCCTGAACGGCCCAGAACCCGGCAACGATGACACCGACGAGGCTTTCATTGCCCTCCAGCAGGCGGCGTCTTTCCGAAAAGCCTCCAATCTCAAGGGTAGAACAGTCAAGAAGGGTGGAGGTTTCCAAGCGATGGGTAAGAAAGCCAACTATTGGGGTGAGGATTTGTACTAACATGTTCTAGGCCTGAACAGTAACCTCTTGAAGGCAATCGCACGGAAAGGATTCTCGGTTCCGACCCCAATTCAGCGAAAAGCTATCCCTTTGGTTCTCGATAGAAAGGATTTGGTGGGTATGGCCAGAACAGGTTCAGGAAAGACTGCCGCCTTCGTCATTCCTATGATTGAGAAACTACGCGCTCATAGCGCCAGATTCGGAACACGAGCGCTTATTCTTTCACCCTCTCGAGAACTTGCGATACAAACTCTGAAGGTCGTGAAGGAGTTCAGTAGAGGAACAGACCTGAAGTGTGTCTTGCTTGTTGGTGGTGACAGTCTCGAAGAACAATTCGGATACATGGCTGCCAACCCCGATATCGTGATCGCAACACCTGGTCGATTTCTCCACTTGAAGGTTGAGATGAATCTAGATTTGTCTTCCATCAAGTACGTGGTTTTTGATGAGGCTGATCGTCTGTTCGAGATGGGTTTTGCGGCGCAGTTGACCGAAATTCTCCATGCGCTACCACCTTCGAGGCAAAGTTTACTCTTCTCCGCTACATTACCTGCTTCCCTAGTCGAATTTGCACGTGCTGGCTTACAAGATCCAAGTCTTGTGCGACTCGATGCCGAGACAAAGGTTTCTCCTGATCTTGAGAACGCATTCTTCGCCGTGAAAGGTGCTGAAAAGGAGGGATCTCTGCTGCATATTCTTCACGATGTGATCAAGATGCCAGCGGGACCTCCAGAGGCCGCACAGGAGGCTTCTGAAAATGGGTCTAAGAAGAGAAAACGAGGTGCAGGTCCTGCTGGCGGCAAGCCGACACAACACTCCACCATCATATTCACAGCCACTAAGCATCACGTCGAGTATCTGGCAAACTTACTTATCTACGCCGGCTTTGCGGTCTCTTATGTCTATGGATCGCTCGACCAGACAGCGAGACGAATTCAGGTCGAAGATTTCCGAATGGGCAAATCAAATATCCTTGTTGTTACTGACGTTGCTGCGCGTGGTATCGATATCCCAGTTCTCGCCAATGTGATTAACTTCGACTTTCCCCCCCAACCCAAGGTCTTTGTTCATCGAGTCGGTCGTACTGCTCGAGCAGGTCAGCGAGGTTGGAGTTACAGTCTTGTGAGAGATACCGATGCACCCTATCTTCTTGATCTCCAGCTATTCCTCGGCAAGAAGCTTGTCGTAGGCCAAGAAACCAGCAGCCCATCATTCTCAGACGACGTAGTTGTCGGAGCACTAAAGCGAGATGCTGTTGAAACTCAGGTGGAATGGTTTAACAAGGCACTGTACGAGAACGAAGATGTCACTGCTTTACGAGCAGTCGCTATTAAGGCGGAGAAGCTTTACCTAAGGACAAGAAACTCGGCGGCTAGCCAAAGTGCAAAGCGTTCGAAAGAATTGGTCGGAAGTAAGGGCTGGACACAGCTTCACCCGCTATTCGGCGCGGACGTCGATGGAGCCGAACAGGCGCGAGTCGACATGCTGGCTAGGATCAGTGGCTTCAGACCTCAAGAGACTATTTTCGAGATTGGTGGTCGTCGTGACAAGGGAACTACCGAAGCTGCCGAAGTCATGAAGCAGCTGCGAAAGAGAATCACACCGCGGAGACAAGTGGAAAAGCAGGAGGACGATTTTGACGGCATTGATGATGATATACCGGCTGGTGCAAACATGGAAGTTGATGACGAGGAGGTTCAAGAAATGGATGTGGACGATGATGCTAAGGACTCGGATGACGAGTTTGAGGTCACTGTATCGAACACCAACACCAAGAAGGGGCAGACAGACTGGCGAGACTCGGAAATCTTCATGTCCTACACGCCTCGCACTTTCAACGCTGCCGAAGAACGTGGCTATGGCGTGTCATCTGGTGGCCAGGACTCTTCCAACTTTGTGGAAGCTGCCCGTGGTGTCACCATGGATCTCACCAATGATGAGAACGCCAAGAACTTCGGCGAGGCGTCTCGCTCCAAAATGCGATGGGACAAGAAGAGTAAGAAGTACGTGGCACGGGAGAACGATGACGACGGTTCCAAGGGTGCAAAGATGATTCGTGGCGAAAGTGGTGTCAAGATCGCAGCCAGTTTCCAAAGTGGCCGCTTCGACAAGTGGAAGCGCGCCAACCGTCTTGGTAAGATGCCTCATGTCGGCGATACAGAGCGTCCTGGCACTGGTGCGAGCCATGTCGCCCACATCCCATCAGGCGCACGCTACAAGCACAAGCAAGAAAAGGCACCCAAGGAAGCAGACAAGTACCGGGACGATTTCCAGGTACGCAAGAAGCGTGTTGACGAGGCGAGAGAGAAGCGTGTTGGTCGCTTCCGCGATGGCATGGGAAGCAAGAAGGAGCTCAAGGGCAGGGAGGATATTCGCAAGGCGAGACACGAGAAGGAGCAGAAGAGGCTCAAAAACGCACGACCATCCAGAAAGAAGTAGTTTGTCGATCGAGGTGGCATTTGCGCATGGCGTTAGGACGAATTATAGAAAATTTAATGCGATTTCTCTGGATATTCTATTGATGACTTGATCGGTACATTGTAATCACGAATCTTGTCTAAGATGAGGTCAAATTACGGTACTGTTATAAACCAATGCCTACCCACCATGGATGGATATTGGCCTTTCGATTCTTGAATCAAACTGTCTATAGCAAGCTGGATACCGCCACGGAAATTACACTATATACTTTTAAGAGACCAATTTGCCAGGATCAAGAAACATGTTGATTACTATGCATAGTAGATATAGCTATGATTGTTCGCCGAACTCCAATGCTATCGCTTTCTCCATATTGTATATCCTTTTCGATCTCACGAAATGCCATCCTCTAACATGGCCAACTTCGCCAGGAAGTATATCAAGAGAAGATCCACCACTTAAAATAAAATAAAAAAAGACAAAAGACCAAATCATGCCAGAATGCACCAGGTCTAATCCAAGATGACAGAGTTGTAAAAGCAGAGAGATTTGAGCAACGTGAATCCATGCTCTTCAACGGAGGGTGTCATTTCCGAAGTTTGTTTGTTCATGCGCGCGGAAGATGTGCGACACAAGGGGTATCATTGGGAGGTCTTGGTAAGAAAAGTCTGATCATGATCAAAGATCTGCCAGAGAAGAGTTTGCATGCGGGCGATAAACACAAAAACAAAAAAAAAAACAAGTCATAAAAGTCATAAGATGAGGATGGCTTTAAACGGCTCATCCGTCAGTAATATCGAGATTGTCGAGCCACATGCTGATAGCATCGTGAAGGGGGCTCCGTGATCGCTCATTTCTGTTGTGGTTGGTCTCAAGATGTCGCTTCTCGCGAATGTCAATGACTTCGCGGATGCTATCCTCAAGAGCAGAAAGAACGACTGTCTTGCACTGTACACGAGGTATCTCCAAGGGTGCCGGGGCTAATGCGGGCGTATTTGGAGCCGTGATAGAAAGTGGCTCCTCGACTTCAGTACTCATGCGAGTGTCGCTGTGCGTTTGGGAAGAAGCCAGAGAGTGGTCTTTACTAGTATCTTGGCTCAGGCTGATGACCCTCTCAACAGCATCGGTCAGGGTTTCATCAGGGCGCAGGACGGGCTCTTCGTTCCATTCTTCTTCCAGCTGAGTCTCGTAAGGGAGAATTGAAGGAGTCAAGAGCCCCCCGTAAGAGGTTGAAAGCCCAGGTGGACCAGTGAGAGGTCGGTGGTCAGAAGGAGATCGTGGCTTGACCAACCGACGGTACCGTAGACGAGTGATTGAGTTCGTGGTCGTATCGGCAATCATGACGCTGCTGATATCAACCCAGCGCTCATTGAGGTCGCCCAAAATGGGATAAGCAGGAGGTGGTGTTGGCTCAGCCTGGAGAGATGCCTTTATCTGTTCCATGAGGTCCTCCTGTGGGGGAATAGCCTGGAGAGCAAAATCGGGGTGATAACGGTTAAGCCAGCCAGCAGCATTAAGAGGAAGGTCTCCATCGATGCACAAACGCGAGGCTTGCTCAAATGATTCGAGTCCACTTTGAAGCCCAGGAGTAGATAGGTAGCCACTGCTTGATGGCGAGCTGATCGCAGACTCGAAGGAAGTCATATAATCAGGAAAGGAAATATCGACATCAATTATGCCATCATGGGCATTGATAGATGTTTTAACAGGGGATTCAAAGGCGCCCGTGGGGTCTGGTGTCCTGTCAGGACGGATAGATGGCTCCCGGCTATGACCTTTGCATTCTCTTGGCGTGCCTGTTCCCCGGAGAGCATCGGTAGAGGGACGTGCCGACGATGAGGGAGCATTCGTGTTGTCTACGAGAGTAGCTTCCTCAACCATCTGAGATAGCATATCTGTCCTGTGGAAAGATGCCTTCGTAGGTGACTTTGGGTCATACCCACTGTAAGTGCTGTAAGAGGTCGAATCACGACGCCGAGTACTCCATAGGCCGCTGATGACGCTTCCCCAGCGCGAACTTTGGCTTCTAGAGTCGCTGCTTGCATTGCTCATCGCGCCTGTACTTTCTCCTCTCTTCAGGGAGCGCTTCAGATCGTCAGTAGCAACGCTTCCGCTGCTACTAGGCCGGGGTCGTCTTTGCGACTCCACTCGCTGAGCGGTCGAGAAATGGGGCATAGTTGTCTCGGGCATGACTGTGGTAGTTGTTGCAGCACTGCTCTTCCTGCTAACGATGTCATTACCGAACATTGCGAAATTAGGAGGTCGAATTGAGGCTGCGTCCGAAACCCGTCTTTCATGATTCCGGTCCATTGTCAGATGGGCCAGTTGCATAGGCACAGCTGAGGATCTCGCGCCTTGACTGGTCGTTCTTGAATGAGAGGCCCGACGTAACCCCGTGCGTCGGTTAATTTTACGACGGAGGGATTCTTCTCGAAGAACAGGTATAACAAAGGCTGGAGGCGAGTGGGAGTATGTTCCGACTGAAGTCGAAGTGCTAGGTCGATGAGCACGGGTCGTTGGAAACTGGGAGTTGGCGGGTAGAAATGCGGAGAGAAGAAAGACGAGGCGACGAGCGACCATTTTGTCATCTGACACGACAATAGTTCGAGCCGGGAGCGATAGGTCCTCCTCGCTTCGGTTCTTCTGTTGGATATAGAGCCTCCTGCGATAGGAAGGAGGGCATAGGGCCTGAAGCCAGTCCGTATGGGTTGAAAGAAATCCAGTCAAGAGGTTGTAAAAGAACTGGTTTTGTTGATCCGTTCCAGAAACCCATTTAGAAGTCCAGCGTGCTTCATCACGCCAAATCCCCCATCGCCCTTGGCCTGTAACGACTCTCGCTGCACTTAGACCCATAACAATTCTATGTCTAGAAGCGTCGATTTCTCCTGCAATATTTGTATCATCCGCCAGGCAATTAGGCCAGAGATAAACAAGTTTGGTGGTACTTTTCGAAGGTTTAATCCGAGGCATCTCACCTCGACGTTGCTCTGAGAAAGATGGAGCTCTGCCGGTTTTGCTGGACGTTACCGAAGACTGGGTCGGTCCTGGAGCAGGTCCAGGAGAAGCAAGGTCGACCTGTCTAAGCATTGTTGCTAGAATTGTTGCAACGACAGACTGAAGATGTGTTAAGGTTCTCATAATGATATCCCAATGCCGAGTAAGTGAGTCGATTCTATCTTCCATGTCGGCTGTGTATGTCGAGTCTGATCCGTCTCCATTTCCAGATCCAACCATTGTCCACCCTGAAGGTCGCGCTGAGCTGTAAGACGATGAGAAGAACTCCTGGTCGTTATAGGAGCTTGATTCGCGCTGTGCGGATTTGGATTGATTCGTAGACATTCGAGTCGACGTGGTGTTCGAGGTAGGGAGTTGGACCACTAGTACCACCGCATACATTGGAGTTCGTCGTTGCTTAACCTGCGGCTTCTTCTTCTTAGGCATAGACTCATCGCTAGTTGTAGGGAAAGGGAAACCTGAACTGTCATCTGCCCAGTGGTTTGAGGGCGAGGCACTCTCAGGGTCGTCGGTAGGAAGATTGACAGGGAAAAGGCGGGTGATTAGAACCTTCTTCTTCTCGCCCGGACGCATAGTATGGGTATGATTCTGAGCTGCAGAAGCATTTGGAGGAGAAAAGGCTTGCGAGGAGAACGATTGGGATAGTCGACTGGAGCGAGCACTAGAGCGCCCGATAGAGCTTCTACCATCTCCAATGATGGTACTCGAGGGTTCAGTAGGGCGTGACTCGCCTGGCACGACATGAACCTTGGTCGAAGTTCCCTTGTAGGACATCAATTCAGAGTTCCCAAAGATGCAACTTGAGAATGTCGCAAGTTCCTCGCGGTATTCACGAGAAGCTTTCTGTCCGTCTGACTCGACCTGGCTATCCCTTCGCCCCTGGAGCGAGGAGCGGCGATCAAAAGCCCCTTGTCGAGGTGAGGGCTGGGGACCTTCGGGTTGGATGACTAGAGGGCGCGACAATCCGCCAAGACTGCTTTTGCGTGGTGAAGTTGGAGTCCGACGAAACTCTGGAGGAATAGGCGCGCGTTCTGTAGGAGACATTGGAGGGGCAGGATGGCTGTCGAAGAGAAGAGAGGCATTGGAAGGGCCTAGGGCATCCTGCATTATGATAACCCGTACATCACGCACGTCCAGGTCGACATCACCACTGTAGTCAAAGGCGTTGGCTGTAGAGGTGGCAGGGGTGGTTGGAGTAGTTGATAAAGGGAATACTTGATCATTGCGATGCTGGTACAAAGCATGAGCGTCTGGAAAAAGCAGGTTTCGAGTGAAGATGTCCTCCTGAACAGATTCAAGCGAGGATACAGGCCTCGAAGTCTTCGTGGTGGCCTGTGTAGGCGTAGCCGAAGGGCCGCCGGAGCCCAAGTGCAAGAGCCGGCCGAGCATCTCGGGAGGCGCACTCAGGGATTTGAGCAGCAGGTTGAGTTAACAAAGGAGGCGGCCGTCGATATTAATTACGACGGCGAGCCATAATCAAGGTGGGATACGAAGTCTTCTGAGCTGGGCGTAATCGCATAGTCACCACTGCGCGTGGCATGTGAAGGTGTAACGAGCTTGTAGAGTTTGGGTTACTCTGTGGGAAGCAATAGCTAAGATGAAGCGGAGCGGGCGCGCAAGTGGAGGGAGGGGTAGGATGCGGCCGAAAGAAAACACCAGAAACTCAAAGCAAAAAGGCAAGTTAAAAGCTTTGTTTGTTTGGTTGCCGTCGAGAAGGTGAAAGAAGGTGGCAGCAGTCAGCGAGGTTAATTGATGTTGTGGCGCCTGTGGAGGATAGCAATGGTGTTGTGCTTGGGCGTGTGATGGTGGAGGAACAGGAGCAGTGATGGAATGGTGAGAGCAGCATGCACAGCTGAGACGGGACTGGAAACGTCTGTTTACTGAAAGAATTCGTTGTGATGCGGCACGATACGATACGATATGACGGGCGAGGTGCGGAGAGCTGGTGTGTGTGAAGGGTTGATAGTTCGCGGGTGGAGGCAAACGATATGCGGACTCTGCGAGTGAGTGATCAACAGGAGAGATGGAGTCGATAGCTGCGGGTGGACGATCGTGCAGATGCGTTGGAGTTGACAAGGAGCGGAGGTTTGGGGGAAGAATAAGATGGTGAAAGCAGTTATGAATGCCGAGTCAGTTGTAAGTGAAGCGCAACGAAGCTTGAAAGACTCATGAGAGCAAGGAAGGTAAGGTAAGTCGAGTTGTTGTCGGGTTGATCCAGATGCTCGGGACGAGGTGCAAGGCAAAGGCGCCAACTCGGTGCGGGTGGCAGCCCAGTTTTGGGTGTGTGTGTGCGCTGGGGCTGGGGGGGCCTGGCGGGTTTAAAGGTTCCGTCGGTACCGCAGCCCGAGGTATCCCAGGCAGCTCGTTAGTGGCGGTTGAGGGCTGGCGCTGGTGGCGGCTCGACCACGCGGTACAAGGTGCCTAGTAGCTTTTTAGCTCTGGGCCAGGATCATGATGGAGAGTTCACAGTGTAGTGGAGATTGCAGGTGCTGGCTCCAGGGTACCACAAGAAAAGGCCGCCTGGACCATGGAGATGACGGAAAAGAGTTGGGTAACTTGTGTATAATACACAGTGGCACTTTACCTAATTCTTTTCTGTCCCTCAGCCTGGACGTTTGAGTATTTGACACCCTAGGCACCCTCCAGGCACACTTAGATAGTGGGTAGTGGACAATTTGAGAATTGGATCCGATGGAGTATCATCAACAAACGAAATGTGGATTGTTACCTTTTGTGTTTAGCTCACTCGCTTGCCAAGCACGAATGTGCGAGCAACAAAGAAAGAAATGAGTATGCTCTGTTCACAGTCGAGGAATGGACCGCATCTTGTTTCCCCAGAGTCTTGGATTAAACGGGCGTTGGAGAAGCACTCTAATGCCGAATGACGATAGATCGGGCGAAACACTTCAACCACAACCCACCAACAGTGGCCGGACGAGATTCAAGACTCAATTTTTGCAGGTTTACCAAAAGGTCGCCCAGAATCTACTTGGTAATCTCTTCGTGAGCCGAAGAGCCGTAACGTCGAATAAACTAGGTCGTTCTTTTTTTTTTTTTTTTTTTCTTCGATGGAGACTCGTTGACGGCGTGAGTACTCGAAACGGCGACTTTTTAGGTAATGAATCGAGATAAATTTTGGATCTCGAGTCGACAATCTCAATAATCGGCGGCGGCACTGCGGGTGGCTAACACCAAAGGTAGTTAATGGACCTTGGGTGTGGGCGATATTCATTCCACAAGCAAAGCCTTTGAGTTGATAGGTTGACGAGAGCGGGCCTTGTTTAAACAATTACCCGATTCCTTTCTTCTTGTTGCTGGCGGCTCTGCTGGTCTCCCTTTGTGCTTTTATGGCTGTCAGCGTGTGGATGAATGAGACTGAGTCAATGTTATGAAGACAAAATAAGTAGATAAGTGAAATAAATAAAAAAGAGGGTCAAGGCCTGACGATGGAGGAAGGTGCCTTTCACTCTTCAACTGGTAACTCTGGGCAAGACCAAGATAAAGGTCAAGCGAGGAACCGCTTGAGTTTACGGGGGAGAGCACTTGCTTCTAAGAATCTCTGATACAAGTAATACGATATGCCCAAACACATTGCTTCGAATCCCTGGCTCCTCCAAGTTGCGGTGAAAGCAACCATTTGGACATTGAATCGGCACCCGACCAGGGTCTTCCTAGCAGCCAAGCTGATGCCGATGGTACCGATCCCTTGTATCGTCCAAAGGGCGCCGCCTAGCACCAGGACCTCATTGTTTACCAGCGCAACGCAAGACATCAGACAGATTATGGAAACTCCGGGGTTCAGACCCAGGCTCAGGGCCCGTGCCTCTGATTGAATACCATGGTGACGGTCATGATAGTGGAACTCGAGGTGTGCTCTGACGCCTGAACGGCATGTGCTCTGGCTTCTGGACAGGCCCGAGTCTGACTCTAGCCAGAGCCTGGTTTCTCTCGGCGTGAAAGCAAGGCCGGTCCATTGCTGTCAAACTCTGGTTGAGGCGGTGCACGATACCTGGAATCAAATCAAAGTTCCGAATACGCCAGTCCGCACCCTTTCGAGTCAACGGCTGGCTTTTCAATATCTGATCTAAACTCCGGAGTACCTAGGCAAGCCAAGTCTTGAATTTAGACATGCCGAGACCAAGCATTAGAAAGGCCGGCTAAAGAACGCCAAGGGTAACGTCGCTGCAGTTCACCAACTCGTCTATTGCCGTCTCGTTTCGTCCCCTGTCATGTCCTGTATTGTCTCGTGCTTCTACTTCCGTGTTGACGTCTTTGCACTTTGGGATCCAATTGACATGGATGGTTTGATAAGGCATGGACCGGTGAGCTGAGACTTGTCAACAACCATCTCTACCGGTCACGGCCCAACTCCAAATTGCCTGTATAATTAAATGAAAACTGACAATCTCAGGAGCCTTGTCCTGGCACACTGGCCATCACAATGCCATCACGGCATCACCAACGCGCGCGCAGTCGCAAGCCGTTGTCGGCCTGCTACCCTGTCTATCAAGCGGTGTCTAATCTATTGGCTCAGGTAAACGTGCGCCGTACACATGACGCTATTGTACATGCAACTTATCGATTGTGTGGTGTGTGCGTTGTACATACAGCACCTAAACTAAACAGTCGGCTCCGAAACAAGGACGTGGAAGTTGGTGTGGTGTGAGGAAAAGAGGCTTTTGTTTTATCTTGACTTTTCTCTATCTTGCCACTGAATTGGGTTGTCATTGACAAGTGTCGCGCCGGTAAGAAAAAGTCATTTGAAGGGAAAAGGGAAAACATTCGGCGGTTCCGTCAGCGGTTTTGGTGAGTACACCCATTGTCAAAACGGATAACTCGGTGCTCGACTCTTACTTGGCCATCTCGATGCCGCCCCGAACTTGACTCGTAAAGGACCGGATTCAACTCGGGTTGACCCTCCCTGCTCTGAAGATATTGAAGACATCAACCCCTTTTACATGACTGTGAATGACATGCCGCCAAGATCAATTACCATACCAGCGATCAAACCATATATGCCTGGCATTACTATTCCTTGACGACCTGGAATTCGCCTATTGTTTAGTCCTGGTCCTTCTAGGCAACTAGACAGGGTACCATAAGAAATGGTGACTTAGAGTAGCTGACAGAAAGGCTTGGGCAATCTTGGCATAAAACTTGGTGATCTTTACCTAATCTTTATTTACTCGTAGCTCAGCCGTCAAATCTTCTGACACCCTGTAGCCCGTGTCGATGTGAGAGGGAGATGCCGCGAGATTACCATCTCCATGTCGTTGGGTTGGGTCTGATCGATTCAATGACCTCTGAGTCTCTGTACCCAAGTTATTTTCCACACGCTTGTTAGTCCATGGGCCATGGTCTCGGCCCTGATAACGGCCGCTTGGCGGTCCTCAAAGCACCATAAGAAAATACTGCTTTGGATCAGATGACAGAAAAGCTCGGGCAACTTTAGCATAAACCTGGGCGTTCTTTACCTTACCTTTATTTACCTCCCCTAGACCATCAAATCTTCTGACACCCTCTACCAGTCAAAGCTTTTGGATAATTCGATTGGATATTCCATCTCGCGGGGTTGCATCGCCTTCGTCATGTACAGCCACGAAATGCCCCGCGATCACCAGCCTCAACCTCTATTTTCCGTGACTGTTTTCCCCTCGATTGCCTAGTAGGTAGTGATCTGCAGGCACGCACGGTTAGAATGCGGTCAACAGGCATGTTGTGGCAAATGAGTCACTTTCTGGCGCTATTCTCGACAAACTTTGTAATTCATTGGAGAGAGAGCTTTGGTTTATCCTCCAATTCTAGCTCTCCCAGGGCTGTAAGGCCAGGCCCTGGTGTCGCAGTGGCACTCACATGAGGTTCTGGGCTGTTGATCTTCATCCTGTAAGCGGGTCGCTGCAACCACATATCTGTTGGTATTTCCCGTGGTGCCGGTTAAAGGATCACTGATTATGGAGTAAATGTGCGGGTGACGAGGGCTCAGCCATGCACCAAGTGAATAACCTCAAGGTATGATGGTCAAGGTCTAGTACATGAAAATGACGCTCTGTCTTGGTTGACCAACAAGACGAATATCCTATCTTGGCAATCCGCATGTAATGAATGTTCTGTGGCTAGCAATAGCTACAGATGTCCATGTCTTGCCCATGCATATGTCGGTCTAAAAAGCCCAGTGGCTACACTACAGTAACTAACCTGAGATACCAGCTGTCAGTTGCCAGCCGCCGTAACCCAAGGTATATTCTCCGCTGTTTTTGTCTCGTCGCTATCCGTACGGAAAGCAATCCTCAGCTTAGGAATTGCTTCATATCCTTCATGTCCTTTTGAGCCACCCTATTCAAGGGCGCATAAGCTTCCTCATGCTAACGTGATGTGATCTGACTTACAGGCCCCCCCTGCTATTCCATCCTGCGACCTTGATCCTCCGACTGTTTGGAAAACCACAAGATTTGCATGAGGATTCTCGATGGGAATTTGACCAAATCCCCCCACACACCGAGTTTGCAGAGTGGAAGCGTGACCCAGACGCATATTGCATTCGAGGGTCATGAGATGGAATAGCGGTATGATACAGCATTTAACTTGTTTGCTCGTGCTCTTCGTCATTGGACCGACTATCTATCTACCTACCTAGTCATGGGCGGGCCGTCCCTTGACCATCTCACTGAAATGAGCAGCTGACAGTTTACAAAATTAAGTCAAGAATAGTTAATTGATTCGAAGAAAAAAAAGAAGAAAAAAAAAAGAAAAAAACCAAGCACATACTAGCTAATTTAGTTTCTTGAACTAATGTAACGCTGGCACCCTCGTTCACCGTTGTTCCATGTTAAACCACCATCACTCACCCGTCATCCCTTATCCTTCATTTTTACATGTTGATGGCTGGCCTCAGATCTCCTCATGCGTCCCCATACGCTTATCCCTGTTGAGATTAGCACCGACGTTGCATTTTCCAGGGTCCAAGATGAGATGAGTGGTGTGACTTGTGCATGTCACATCTTGAGGCTGACTGTCAATCACTCTGGGGATACACATCTTTGCACTCACAGCATAAGGCTGAACTGTGTCTTGAGAATGATAAGACTGTCTGCATGATATCATCTGGTTGACAAAGAGGTTGCAATATCCATACAGCCAGATTGTATACAGCATTAATAACGACAACCCCCGCTCAATTCATAATTGCCATCACCCCGGTTTTTGAGGCATATGTTTGTTATAGCTTCATCAAAACATTTTCCCGGCTTCTTCCGCAACCACTTACTAAATACCACTAGTAAACTGTGTTTACTTTGCTAATTGGACCCTGAACAATTTTGCTTCGCGTCGGCAAAGAATGGCATACAGTTCGCCAGTCCCGTCTCATTCCAGGGATCTTGCCTTTCTCAGCCATGGACCCTTGGATCAACTTCTCGCGACTTGCCCCTCTCAAACCCCTCAGAACCCCTCTTGTTGTCTCATCTCTCTCCATGCACATAGACAAAGCAGCATAGAGTCCGCCGATCACCTACTGTGATTGCAATGATGCACAGCATTTCAGTCCATCACATGAGCTTCCACAAATCAACTGGCAGTCTTATTCGCCTCCTCTGGGTCTGAATGCACCATGATTGGCGTCGATCAACGCCGCCTGAGACTCTGGGGCGCTGTGAGACGTGGTCACGGGGCTCGAGGTTTGAGCCTCGGGCTGTAGGGTTGCTGAGTGAACCCCGTATGCGTGGAGACACTCCATGATGATCTTTGCCTTGTCCACAAAGCCCTCAATTGTTCTATCGTTGACGGCGATGTGGGCAGAGGCAACAGATTTGTGCTGGCCCAGCCGCCAGATGTGCAGTTTGTGCACTGATAAGACTCCAGGGATCTAAGTGCTCGTCAGTCTCATCTGTGGTACGGATATGCTCGAGACTCAGCATTACCCGCTCGATATCATGCTTGACGTCTTCTAGGTCGATCCCCCTCGGTGCAGTTTGTAATAAGATTGCACCGCTACCCTTGACGACTGGAATAGCTGATATGAGAATCATGACCGAGATAAAGACCCCGACGACGGGATCAGCATAATATCGACCGTCTCCTTCTGCCTTCCAAATGATAACCGCTGCCGCCATGACGCCAACGTTGTTGATGGCATCTCCCAAGATGTGAATGAAAACGCCCATCATGCCCAAGTCTCGTCCTGCGGATTTGGCGGCTATGTCTACATGTTTGTGTCCATGGTGATTGTTTGTAGCCTAATGTAATGTTGTTAATGACATCAACGCTATATAATGTGCAAAGGGAGTGTTTACAGGCGTTAGACGAGCTTCACACTCACTGCCTGTATTGTTTGTCGGCGGGTTAGCTGTCCCTTGGTGCTGCAGTCCATCAGGATGGCTATGTTGCCCATGTCCCTGATGATCATGTTCTAAATCATACAAGTCAGCGAATCGAAGAGAATACCTGGGAAATGGCCATGCCTTCTTACCGTGGAGGAAAGACAAGACAAGAATATTGAGGGCCAAGCCAATACTGCCGACTATCAGGATCAACATAGGGTTCTTTACACCTGGTGTCGTCAGTATCAGACGATTGTGTTCGTATTTTCATACCAAAAACTCACGAGTGATGTGGACAAACCGTTCGACGGCTTGTACCAGGATACTGACCCCCAGTGCCAAGAGAAATGCGCCATTGAAGAAAGCACCCAATATAGTTGCTCTCTGCCAGCCGTATGTGTATGCTTGCGGTGCTGGTTCAGTACGATCTTGCACCTATATTGATGAGTCGCTCAAGCACTTGAGCCATAGAGTCGAGAGGTAACTAACCATCAACGTAATCAGAGCGACCACGATTCCGATCAGATCGCTTAGCTAGTAACTGTTAATTATAGATTGAAGCTTCATAGTATCAGGAGGACGTACGTAGTGAAAGGCGTCAGCGATCAATGCGATAGAGTGCGTATAGAAACCAACTATCAACAATGTCAGCCTACTAGCTAGAAGTGAAGTCCAGCTATTAACTGACCTGCTAACTCCGCAGCAAAAAACGAAAATGAGATGCATATTGTAGCTATCAGCCGCTGTTTCTTTGTGACTTTCATAATTGTATCTAGAGGTCCGGTTGTTGTAGCTGTATTCGAGGCTGGTAAACTGGGTGCTTCTAGGTCGACAATGTGGTATCTTGGAGTATCGAATATGAATTGAAAAGAAGAGGACCGGAGTGTGACTTATAATCCTGATAACCCCCGAGGATGGCTGATGGTCTGCCCTGGTAAGGACTGAATATGCCCCCTCAGAAGAAAACTCAACGTAGCACCCCATCGGCTCGCAGCCACAAACGACAGCAATCTGCCGTTAACGACCAAGCACGCGAAAGAGAATTGCAGCTGATGCTGGTATTAATATCAGAATTTGCTGGCGGTAAATCAGAGAAGCGGAAGCCAGGGTAGACCCGATATTTTCAGGTGGTTTATCAGGGTTGGTTCATGTTACTATCCGTCATCGGGTCCCGGGATGATGGTTGGAGTAGCATAGACTTGCCAAGCCAGTGATGGGATACAAGCATGATTTCTGTCTCTGAGCATTGTTGCGCGGCATGTCTTTGTGGTATAACACATAGTGATCTGGTTGTTTGGGCCGAGTGTTTGGCCTGACGATGTGTATAATCGGGTGCTGGGATAGGTTTGTGAATAAGAAGCGATATCAATGCCACTAATCGTCCAAGTATACTGCCGATATTCGTGAATACGCCACAGATTATATCCTACATATATGAATCTAATTCTTCCCCTCGAAAAGCGTTCAACACTATCTTTGAAAACAATGAAAGAAAGCCTTTGCCGCTGTAATACAGGTTTGCCTTGGTAACCATGCTTTGTGGAGCAAACTTTCTTCCAACAGACTCATCACGTAAATATGGTAATGCAGCCATGATGGATACTCCTCTTTGAGTTGCAATTGGCTTCCATAATTATGTTTCAAGATAGGCAGGGTAGGAAATCATTTTAGAAAGAGCCATACTTGCTGTAGAAAGGTATGGAACAGTCTCGAGGAGTAGGCAAGCGTCGGAAAGCCTGTGATGATTATGGGACCCCTTCACTTGAGAAGGGGGACCCTACAAGTCAGATGTAGTGAGTATGCAAAGGTACTTGTATTCTATCGTCCGTCGACATTATCATCCAGGACCTGAATATGTAATGAAGTCAACGAATCTACCAGGATATTACATGTACGTACGTAACTCTACAATTGCAAGATTCCATCAAAAAATATAAGTTGCCAGTGTTTTTAGAACAACCACAATCTCCCAACTACAAGACGGCTGGATTTTACCCTTGCTGAAAGTATTGCTGAATCTATGTCGCAATACTTGGCTCTCTATATACGGCTAGCTTCTCATGCATTTTGTACTCAGCGTTACCACCTCCATCCATTGAGGCTTTATGTATAAAAAAACATTTCTATATCATGCGTCTTTTTACTTTGACCAAGAGTTCTGTCTAATTGGAGTACTCCGTATCAAGTAAAGCTTGCAAATCGTCCAATTCACCACTGTGGTAGACCATGTCATAAAACTGGCCGCGACTGTGGTACAAATCTCGTGGCGAACCATACCTAAGACGGCATCGTTAGTAGTCTATCTTGCAGTAACGTCGAGTTCACGAATAACTTACTCGAGTACACGCCCTGCACTCATAACTACGACTGTGTCGTAATCAATGATCGTGCGTAGGCGATGTGCAATCGTCACCAGGGTGCGGTCTCCTCCAGCAGCTTCGAGTTCCCGTCGTAAAACAGCCTGAATACCCCGGTCTGTCTCATAGTCCATGCTCGCCGTGGCCTCGTCGAGTAGCATCAGCTTACTCTGGCGGATGAGAGCACGGCATAGTGAAAGAACTTGTCGTTGACCATGGGAAAAGTTCTCACCACGAGCATCGACACTTGTCGTCAGACTCACAGCGTTAATCTCGTCGTCGGGCGAATGAGTATCATTATCGCTATCGTCAGAAGCTTGAGGGGAAAACGAAGCAATGCCTTTGCAATTGTCGAGAGCCTTATCGAGAACCTCTTTAGAAACTTGGCCACCAGGATCGAGATTTGACTCTACAGTGCCATTGAACAACACGGCTTCCTGCGGAATGATTGTAAGGCTCTCGCGGAGGCGGTGTCGAGGAACTTTTGTGATGTCAATACCGTCATAGAGAATTTCACCTGAAACGACATGTGTGAAGCGCAGTAGGGAAAGCACCAGCTAAGATATATGATGTTTAGTGCCACTTCGCAGCTGTTCTAGAAAGGTGCCTGATACTTACCGTACTCTTGCCAGATCCTGTTCGTCCAACCACAGCCACACGTGCGCCGGCTTTGAACTTTAGGTTCACATCAGTAAGGATATTAGGTCCATCGGGATCATATCGGATTGTGACGTTTCGAAACTCAATCTCGCCAGATCGAGGCCAGTTTTCGGGGATTACATGCGAGGGGTCGTCTGTGTATTCGCCCTCTGCTGGATAGATCTTATCGTCTTTCTCCTCGGGTTCCAACTTGACATACTCCTTAACTCGGTGAAACTGAAGCAGGGATCAGCAGGTGTGTGATTGATGAAGAAAACCGAACTTACACTCTGCATTTCCACTTCCAGGTCGTTCATAGCTCGTACTAGTAATAGAATGGTTTGGCTGAGTCCGTTTGCATTGGTAAGAGAGAAGCCGACGAGCCCTGCGGCTACGACTCCAGCCTGCGACACTGCAATTATGCCTGCCGAGAGGCTGACTAGGGCTGTCACAAAGTCCACGCGCACAGCCACCCAACGATTGGAGTTGAAGCTGGTCTCCGCACAAGCTGACCATGTACGCAATCTAGCGGCCAGTTCTTCGCGGAACGTCGCTGCCATCCCACTCCTGGCCCGGATAACAGGAAGTCCTGCCAAGGTATCGGCAAACTGAGAAAAAACAGGTGATTGGGCAGAGGAGGTAAGTCTCTTGACAACAACAGCAGTCCTTGTATATGCCTCGCCAATTAGAACACCAAACAGACATGTGAGAAGTGCTGGAATCATAAAAATTGGCATGATGCTACTGACAGCACCAATGCGGAAGAGCATCAGAAGAACCGTGTCGATCATCATCCGCAACATAGTACTTATGGTTCCATCAAGAGAGGCCATATCACTAGAGAAGCGGTTGGTGATACGTCCAATGGGGATATACTTGAACCATGAAAGGGAGACACGCATGATGGCACGAATGAAATCATTGTGTAGTCGCCTCGCGGCATTCCACGCCCCCCACTCAAACATGACTATAGCTAAAAAGTAGCCTCCAATTTCAAGGAAGGTGAGTCCGGCATATATTCCCATATAGTAAGGGACATCGACGTGGGCCTGGTGGTTGTATGCCTCGACCCAAACGGACACCCACAAGGTACCTAAGAATGCAAAGATGTTGGTGGCAAGCAAAAGCCCAAGGCAAGCAACAACAAACACCGGGTTGCCGAAATAGTTCATGTACTGTAGGACTGGTGAGAATATTAGTAAAATCTTGCAATGGTTAAGATTTGCTTACAAGTCAGGCGGCCAATTCTTCCAGAAGCTTTCATTTCCTGGCTGACAATATCCTTCAGATACTTCTCCTCCACGACCTTGTTAGTGTTATTCAAATCATCGCCTTTGGGTTGTATATCTTGAGCCACATCACTAGATGTCTCGTTCTCACCAGCATCCCCTCCCAAGACTTGGGCAATGGCAATTGGTTTCCGAATGACACCAATTTGAGGTTCTGAAGTTTCGATTTGGCCCCTTTCCAATACAACAGATAGATCTGCTTGCTCAGCGATCCAAGGGAGGTTGGTCACGAGCACAGTTGTCCTCCCACTCAAAAGGTCGGTGCAAAAGCAATGTTTCCACACACCAGCAGCTGTTTTGGCGTCAAGTGCAGCAAATATGTCGTCCAGTAGCAATAGAGGTGCTTTGGAGTATAAAGCTCTTGCAAGAGCAACTCGAGCCTTCTGACCCCCTGAAAGAGACATGCCATTTTCGCCTACCGTAGTCATATCCCTGGCTGGTAGTTCCTTAAAGTCTTCGTATAGGCAACATGCTTCGATAACCGTATTGTAGCGAACCTCTTCCATTGGACTACCAAAGATAATGTTGGCTTGAATACTGTCGTTCTGTAGCCACGCTGATTGGGAGGCGTATGCTACGTCTTCCGGCCTGGTCACAGTGCCACTCTCCAGGTAAGTTTCACCAAGTATAGATAGTAACAGGGTAGTCTTGCCGCTACCGCTTGAGCCACCAATGACATTCAGACCTCCCTGTGCGAAGTTGAGGGTGACGTCGTTTAAAGTGAACGTTGCTGTCTTTGTTTTTCGAAAAGAAGCATTGCTGATACGAAGGGGTCCCACAGGATAACGAGACACAGGAACTGTAGTCTCAAAATACTTATCGAGCCGGGCCACTGACACCATAGCACTCGCGAAATTCCTACCAAACGAACTTGCCTGCATGATATTTCTACGAACATTCTTGACGAGAAATATGGTAGTGAAAGCAGTTGCGGCATCGAGTCGGCGCTTTGAAAGGCCGACATGCAAGCCAAACATGACAAGAAGTGATAAATAAGGAACCACCTGCATGAGTTGGTTCAGCGAGGCTTGGATCATCGAGGTTGTCCAGAGCTCCTTCTGCTCGGCACAGCGTGCAGCGATGATCTTCTCTGTGATCGGTTCTTCCCAGGCGAAATATTTGATAGCACGAAGAGAGGCGAGATACTCTGTGACCAAGGACATACGGGAGTCTTGGGCCCTCCTAACACGGCGCTGCGAGTAGAACATTAATCGCCCAAGCCACACTGAAAGAGGGGTGGCCAGGAATAGTATGGCATTTCCTACCAAGGATGCCCACCCCATCATGCGATACATGCCTATGAGCGATATTATAGTACCGATGGGAGTACCGACAGTGGCCTGGATAATATCTCTCGACCTATAGATAGCATCTATGTCAGAAGCCATAAGATTGGCCAGGCGCCCCGCTGATGTGCTCTTACCAGCCCCCTCGCCCGTCTTTTTGCCTCCCGACTGCAGTTCAAATGGATCTTCTTCCATCTCCATCGAGTCTAAAGCAGTGCAATATAGCTCTTGTGTAAATGCAGATTTGATTCGCACCACGAGTCGGGTAGAGGTAAAGACGTATTGCTGGAAGGCAACGGTTCTCGATAGCGGTCCGATAAACATGAGGAATAGCCAAAGCGATGGCTTATAAATGGAACCACTTGGGTCAGCTAGGTAATCGAGTAACTTGAACATGGCGTATGCGGCTATGTTTTCAACCGCGTACGATGTAGCACACCAGAACATCATGAGAAGTAACTCATTCTTTTGAAACCGAATGACCGTAAGTAGGGTCTTCTTCGAGATTGAACGAGCTTCTTGAACACGGCGTAGAAGATACATTGGCTCATCATACCATGCTAATTTTGGTATATCAGCCATGTTTATCTTCCGTTTGATACCCTTCCAGATGATTGGCGTCAGCCAGTTGTAGGTAAAGTAGTAAGTGAACCAACTACAAGTCTCCTCAGGGGCCGGTTCATTCTGGTCATAGCCAGGAATGTCGAAGTCAATTTGCATTGGCGTCCATTCTCTCGGAGTGATGGCTGCGATGACAGATGCAACTGCAATCGCAATTATGCCTCCCGAGGTACTGGTATCGTAAAGACATGTGGTACACGTCTGAATGCAAGGTAAGTTGTGACCGGCAATGAGGATAAAAAGGTTAATTGCGAGCACAAAGTTGATTTGATGCAAAGCTACATGACGCCACTCAAGATGGTTGAAGAGGCGCATAAGACCAATGGTCAAGACATATGCAACGGAAACGATGTTGACCCAATGGAGTTGATTTTGAATGTAAGCAATTGTGATGAATACAACGGCGGTAAGCCTTGCCGCTTGGGAGGCAAACTCAAACGGCCAACGAATTTTGGCAGCTTTGAGTCGATGAACAGACTCTTGTCGGCGGATTCGGTTTAATTGGTAAATGAGATGAACGAGTGACAGGATGAGCACAATAGCCTGCGGAACGCCAGACTGAGCAAGTTGTGACACGTAATGAATCCATGGAATCTGGGACAAAGACATGGTACTTTGATACATACTGGCAGGTCAATCAGTACTGGCTGACTGGGATGGTCATAGCGAGAACAACATACTTGGTCAGGTAAGAATATTCAGGTATCGCAGCAGATTGATTCCCGTCATAAGGAGAGAAATCGAACCCGCCGAAGCGGTGAATTATGATATCCATGATGGCGACATGGATTAGAAATCTCTTAGACAAGGCAAGATGGAACAGGGCAGGATGAAAACAGAATCAAGGTGCAAGATTGATGTAGCCTAAGAATATAGTGAAGGATAGATACCGCGTCGTTTGGCCCTCACCTCATCACCGCGAATCGACGACTGTGAAAGAAATAAGAATCAAGAAGTGGCTAGGTAGGTAGGCAAGCACGTTATCAGTTGAAGTTGGGTCGGAAGTCATGATCAGTGAATGGCTGGGCAGGTGGAGCACACCCCATCGCAACTGCCCGACCATCGGGGGGCGCTCTAGCGTTAAACGTTGCATGGCCCCCGGCGTTTTCAGTGGGCAGCGGATCTGAACGCCGGCCTCACCGTCCCGCGGTTAGTGGGATTGGATGTTGACGTCTTTGGCTGAACGCAGGAGCATCCATGAGAGGACGTTCAGAGCCTAATCATTTGACCGCCTTACAGATATGCAGGCAGTGTTGACCGGTTTCGGTTATCTTGTTACCTCCTGTGTTGTCTCAGTCTCACTGCTCTTTGGCGGCTATTGGTGAGCACTACGGCCCGTGTTATTCCCAGAGTTGCACAATGATTCACCATCTGTTATGCTTTGCAAGTGCTGTACTGTACTGTATACCCAGGTCAAACTTTCATCCAAGCGCTCTTAATCAGTTCAAAGCATGACCGTTTACAAGGCTCTCCTCCAACGGTAAATTTGCATCATGAATCAGAGCTGATAGCTCCTCCCCCGTCGCCACTCCCTCCATCTCTTCATCCTCATCATCATCATCCTCGTCTTCGCCACTGTATGGCATCTCTCCTTCTGGATCAGTCTCAGAGTCTATATCGATGAGTACGCCATACGGAAGAAAAAAATCGCTTGGCAGCAAATCATCTTCCATGTTCTCGACTTGTTCGGGTGTTGCGCCTTTCCAAAACGCTGTAGGACCAGCAGGACCGTGAACATCGTAGTCACTATGGCCGTGTTAGAGAATTCCCTGTAGATGAGTGTTTAAAGGTGTACCGATCAAACCAGTTTCCGACAACGCCACGAGCAGAGCGTACACCTCCGATCTGGATGCCCTCACTGCGCCAACGCTCGATGCCGTGGAATATCGAGAAAGTTGTCCATCTCACCTCGCCTTCTTTTGTTAGGCGAGCGGTGCCTTTCACGTTAAATGTTTTCATGTTAGTTGCGTTTGCCCTTTTCCCTCTTCCGTTTGGAAAAGGGGGGTTGGTACTTACCTCGGATGTCGGAATTGGCATTATCGTCAAAGGAATCGTCTAGAGAACGAGATACACCTCGAAAGTGAACAACGGGTAGTTCCTGTCCGTCTTCTGGCCCTGGCGGATCTATCGATGTGACATGGATGCGCATCATGATGAGACGAGTTGCTTCGCCCACATCGAGCGGAGGGCGCGTTGCATCTGGAGCGACAAGCTCATTGTCATTGAACCCGAAGTTAAAGGTGAAGAAGTCGCTATAATCGAGAAAGCATACAATCTGAAACCTTTTGTATTAGCCCATAATCTCGCACGGTATGCTGGATATTGAGGGGATCAACAAACGCGGTACCATGTGCCTGTGACTCCATATGGGTCGCGGGCCTCGAGTGAGGATATATCACGAGGTGGAGGAGCCATGAAGCTGTTTTGGAATGACCCCGAAAACGGACTGTCCCAGATATCTCCAAAGATGCGTGCAACAACACGCTTCGCTCCGATATTGTGACCTAAAACGATAAGTATAGCCTCGACCTTCTCCCAGTCTACATTAAAGGAGCCGTCATTCATAAAGGGCCCCCATCCACTTTCATCAGTATAGTTGCGCAGGTCATACACCTTCGAGCACGCATAGGGATACGTTCTTGTAGATCGAAGGCGACCAACATTAAGAATAGGTTTCCCGTGGAGGCAGTGAAGATGAGCGCTCTTTTGTTGCAAAGCTCTACAGGCGTCGTTTGCCGAGGTGGGAGCCAAGGGACTTTCTCGGTTGACCTGGCGGAGATCATTCCGCAAACGATTGAAAAGAGATGAGCCCTCGAGAAATGCCTCTAGTGTTTCATCCTTTGAAAAAAGGCGCTGGAGAAGAGCAGTGTTGCGAGATGGGGCGTGTGTTTTTGAGAAGTTGGCGGTAGCAGCTTCATCTGAGAGAGACGGGGAAGCGTTTTTGAGGAGTCGAGTGACTGTGTCGTGAACAAATTCGAGTTCAGATTTCTAAAGTAGTCAACATCACTCATCGGACAAAGTATGAGGTCAGCATTCTCGCCTTGTCTCACCTTGCGGTATACTTCTTTGTTGTTACATATCGCCTCAAGCTTGACCAGGTCATTGATCGCTATCTTGTAGTCCAATTCAGTGTCACTCGGTTGGTCCTGATTCGTCAGTAACTATTGCGCGAGAAGAGTTGTAGGGATCACTTACCATGGAGTTCACGTACACATCCCGATAAAGCTTCATATTTTGTTTCGTGACTCTATGGAAGGCCGAACATACGCGGGGCAATACAACTAAGTCGGCTGGGGTAATCCGTTGTAATATGTGATGCAGTATCTCAAGTGGGAGCTGCAGAATTGGCGGGGTATCATTATTCTGATCCATCGTGTTATCTCACGGTATTTAGAAATGGGTGGTTCTTTGCGGAATGCGAATTCAGGCTGCGGTGAAGTGACGATATAGAAAGATTTATACGTAGTAGAGAGAAGTTGCTCTCTCATAAAGTATATCGGACTTAACGTGCGGAGCTTGGGTGTGGGGGATGCGATGTATCCGTCATGGTATCTCCATGCCCGTCCGCTTACCCTAGACATTGGTTGAGTTTCATCTCTGGACTTTTTGATGGATGGATACCGCGACAGGTAGATCAAGTACCGCGTTATTGTTACGATTAATATACTTCTGATATAAGCTCTCTAGTATCTACAGATCCCTCCCCCACTTGTCTCAAGATCACTACATCTTGGCCAAATCTGCGTCAATGTTGACTTTACCATGCTCCACGGTTGCAAGTAGTAAGTTATCACTTCTCCTCCTCATCGATCCATGCAAGGAAGCTAACTTCCGCCCAATTTGAGTTATAGAGCATTCAATCAATACTTCGGTACCTACAGGGACAGGTCTCATGTATGTGACACTGAGCGTCCGGCTGACCCCTAGATGCTGCCAGAACCCAGGCTTGTTTACCAGAGCGATTGGCAACGTGGTGCACCAGTCAAACAGTGTTGCCGCGCAGCCACCATGCAGGTTTTGCAGCCGATTGCAGTTGTCGGGCTGCACTGTATAGGAGAAAACACAAGATGGATGAGGGCCCTCAGCATTGCTGGACACAAACTCGAGGTGAGGGATAAGAGTATTCATCCAATCCTAAGTTCGATGTTAATCATCAAGATGAAATGGGAAAGTTGGGGCAAGAGATGCTCACTCCTTGCTTAGAAGTACCACTCCCATCGCGGGTAATTTGAAGCCAGGCCCTGATTTTATCTTCTGGACTGCCCTCCTTCAAGGTCTTGCGAGGGTTGTCTGTAGACTTTGGGTCGGACATGTTAACGGTTTGTTATGCCTGAAGACGTTTGGTGACTACAAATATTGAACCGCAATGAAAAACGAGAGATATCAACGAATAGATTGGTTCTCTCAAAAGTGAAACCAAGAATGAAGAGTGACACGTTAAAGAAGATGGAGACCTAACCTGGATATTATTGATACCTCGGTCCGTTGTAAATGTTACTTGTAGTTATTTATTGCCTATTTAAGCTAAGGTCCCAGATGAACTTGCCGAGGCACTTTCATCGGACAAGCAACCCGACGTCACGGGCAGGCGCAATCCACGGTCCACAGTCCTGTCCTTATCCACCATCATAATCTGGGGTCACTATCAGCTCCACTCAGCTCAGATCAGCTTGTCCTCCAATTCCTATCGTTCATGTTCTACCTTTAGTTATCGTCGTTGCCATTACTTGTAATAATCCTTCTACACTTAATTACTCCACGTAAAATGGAGTTTGTCACAGCCCTTCGGGGCACATTCGATGAGCAGAAGCCATCACTCTTTGAAGTTCTCTCAGAACAGCAGCTCAACGCCCTGCTTCCCCCTACCCTTCGATACCTCCTTACCATCGCGACGCATCGACACCCACGATACCTACTGCGGATTCTCAACTCCTTTGACGAGATATACGCTGCAGCCATGCTGCTCATCGAGCGACACTATCTGCGCACGAGAGGAGGCGCCTTTACAGAGAACTTCTATGGACTCAAGCGAGAAAAAGGTCTCCACGCCGAAGTGCCGCGCGCGAGCATGTCATCTCCTGACATCGTGCGCGAAACATTAAAACTCACAACGAAGGACGTGTGGAAAAACTTGCTCGTTATTGTGGGCATCCCCTACCTGAAGCGAAAGCTGGATGAGAGCTACGAGGTGAATGCGCCGAGAGCTCTCCTCGGTGCAGCGTACACACGAATGCCGGATAACCCGACACTTCGCGACAGGTTCTTGTACTATTACCGATGGTTTCTCAGAAATATATATCCTAGCGTCAATGCTGGCTACTATTTCGCCATGCTTGCTTTCAACGTGGCCTACCTGTTCGACGGGAGCAAATATCATAGCCCGCTTATGTGGCTGATAGGAACACGCATACGAAGAATGTCAGGAGCGGACTACCAAGCAATTGATGCTTTAACACAGACACCCCAGACAGGTCACAGACCGGGGTGGCGGTCGTTGTTGAATCCTCGTGAGATGGGTCCGCGAGTGTTGTCGAGTTTGTCGATACTCTTACCAACAAGCATCTTTGCGCTTAAATTTTTGGAGTGGTGGTATCAGTCCGATTTTGCAAAGCAACTTTCACGAAAAGCGACAGAGAGTGTTGACTTGCCACCACCTGTGATAACAGCAGATGGCAAGGGAGGATCCGATAAGAAGAAAGCAGAGAAGAAGGAAGAGTCGAATGACGAGGGAGATGCGACCCCTTCCGCAGAAGATGCACCCGTCGCCACGCCCTCGCTATTGCCCGTCTATACAGTCCCGTTTCCAAGCGACTCGGCATTGTGCCCAATCTGTATTGATGAGATCGTTACCCCAACAGCGTGCCAAACGGGTATTGTTTATTGCTATACATGCATCCATAAATGGATCGAGGGTCAACATCAGAAACAGGAGGATTTTATGGAAACACGCGAGGGCAAGTGGGAGAGTGGCCAAGGAAGATGTGCAGTGACAGGCCGAAGGGTTCTAGGTGGAACAGAAGGCCTAAGGCGGATAATGGTATAGAGAAACGACATTTACAATACTGCATGCGTCGCCGAGGACCACTCTTCAAATCGGCGTGCAATTTTCGATACCCGGGTGTCTTGGATTTCCCACCCTTAATTGAACCAACATCATCACTTCTCAATGCGGTTCCTTACAATAATTACATCTCTCGGCTCCGGAATGCATTCGTGTCCCCCTGTTTCAATTAACGTCTGGCTGACTTGTGCTAACACGTTATCATCAACGCCAACCGCTCAATGTCTCACCTTAATTTCCGCCGCCTTGGGGATTTGCCCAAGTGACTCAGAAGCCCGCCACAACCCTTGATAGAGGGTGAATGAAATGGAATGTGGCATAGATGACGCATAAAGACATTGTCTTCGGGTTTCCTGTGGCTATCTGCGACAATAAGCTGGAGAACTATGGAGAACTGATGCAAAGCATTGCATTCTCTTGACGAACCCCTCATAGTACTATTGGTTCAATGGATGACCTCGTGGTGTCTCAGAATAGTGTATAGTCGTTTGTCCGCCTCCAAAGCGTATGCTTTCAGTCTGCCAACCACTGCTGGATTCCATATGCGGGGGGCATTCGCCGTGTCAGGTAATAAACCGCAAAGAATTAAAGATGCACCGCTGCCCGCGGTCATGAGAAATGAAACTGCTCATTCTTCTCTGACAACTTTCCACATCTTGTCTTCAACTCTTGGTCAATATCTTTGCAACCCGTGATGGCGTACTCCTTGGCCACCTCCTTTATGGGAGATTCTCTTCTTTCTGGCTTCCAATGGTTCAATAACGCTGACCCTTCTAACGGATTCGTGCAGTAAGACTAATACATTCAAAACTGTAGCTGATCTATTATTGACAAGAGAGTAGATACCAAGACCTAGCAGGTGCCAACAAATATGGCTTATACTCCGTGGATCCTTTCAGCGAAACTGTTCGTCTCAGACCTGACTCTGATACGAGAGTTGGATTAGATGAGGGTAGGCCAAGTGTTCGACTCGAAAGCAAAGATACCTTCCAGTATGGGCTCTTCATCGCAGATTTTAAACACATGCCCATTTCTCAATGTGGTACTTGGCCAGCCTGTACGTCTCAACTAATCCTCTCTGCATCGGAGCATGAACTAACATGATGGACATAGTCTGGGCTTATGGAGCGAATTGGCCTATGGGTGGTGAAGTCGATATCCTTGAGGGCGCCAATCTCGCGTACACTAACATCATGTCTGCCCACACGGCCGAGGGTTGCATGTTAGACCCAGCCGACTCCAATCTCTTCTCTGGCGAGCGTCTTAGCCTGGATTGCGGTGTTGGTACCGACAATGTGGGATGCGGTTTTCGACCTCCTGGAAGCGACACTTCCTCCTATGGTGATGCCTTCAACGCCATCGGCGGAGGTGTGTATGCTATGGAATGGGACTCGGAGTACATCTCAATTTGGCACTTTCCGCGAGGTGCAATCCCGGCTGATATCGAAGCCAAGCGGCCTGATCCCAGCAAATGGGGAATCCCCCAAAGCTTGTTTGGTGGTTCAAAATGCAATGTCGATGAATACTTCAACGATATGAGGATTGTCTTGAACATTGTAAGTGGTACACGGGATGACTCCTGATAGCATTCAGCTGACTGAATTCACTAGAACTTCTGCGGCGACTATGGTGAGGGAACTTGGAGAGATTCTGAGACCTGCAGAGCTCTCGCTCCCACTTGTCGGGAATATGTTGCGAACAACCCTAGGGACTTCCAAGACGCATATTTTGATGTTAGCTACATCGATGTCTACTCGCGCCTGGGAGGACCAATTCCTCCTGTTGTGCCTTCATCGTCCAGTGAGACGACTACTCCGATATCAGAGCCTACACCTGTTACTGTGCCTGGAGAGACTAACACCAACACGCCAATCTCGGAAAACCCTGTGTTCCCCAGTACAACTCTACCGAGGAACTCCTCGACGGTCACTCGCCCAGACTCAAAGGGCAAAGCCTCCCAGTCAGAAGAACTCACAACAACGACAACTCTTACGGGAGTCTCGTCAGTCTTGGTCACTATTCCCGGTTCTGGATCAGATAGTCCAACTGTCAGCCCCATTCCCGTCGCAACGGGAGGTAGCTCGGTGAACCCGGCCAAGGTCGGAGATTATTCGTACCTTGGCTGCTTTGGCTCGCAGACTGGTTTCCAAACTTTTGACTTGGGCACCGATAGTGATTACATGACTATTGAGCAATGTGTTGATACCTGTAACGGTCTGACGTACGTCGGTATCTTTGAAGGGTAAGTTACTCCACCACAGAACGTTGAAAGTCATACTGACTAACATAACTTACAGACAATGCTACTGCGCCTCCAAGCTCGACGCTGATACTCGTGCTGTTCGTAACGAGACCTCATGCAATCGTCCATGTCCAGGCAACGATGACCAATTCTGTGGTGGCATGGTATCTCAGAGCACCAGCAGCAGATCCAGACGAAATGTCCCGCTTCGCCGAGACGCACCTAACAACATCCTTCTCACAGTCTATGCCGACATCTCTGACGCTGATCAGCCTGAAGTCCCCCCTGCAATGGCGCCTGTTGCTGATGGAACTGCATCTGCCAGTGATGGAGTTGGCGGCGGCTCAGCTAGGCCAACTGCCTCGAACGACCAAGATGGCTCGAATGGTCAAGATGACCAGGCTGGCGCTGTTCTAGCGGGCACTACAACCGAATCGGTCACTGATACCACTGAAACTATTGATGCTGCGGTAGTAGCTGGTACTGCTGTAGCCACTCAAGATGCTGATCCTGTAATGGTTCTTGGCACTGCATCTAACGAGCAAGCGGTCGATGCTACTGGAGTTATTGATACCGATCGTGAACCAGTTATAAGCACAATCACGTACTTTACTGTTCTACCTTCTGACCCTGGGTCACTTGTTCCCCAAGAAAGCATTGTTACCATGCAGTACGAGCATTGTGACTACTGCGAAACCCCAAGATTGGTGAATCCACCAATGGAAACGAGAATTGTCAAATGCGACGGATGTGGTACAAATGGCGAGAGCACAGTTACATTAACCGTTCCCATTTCCGTTACTGTCACCGTACCTGGAACGAACTCAACTCTTGCACAACAGGCCAATAACGCTGATGCGACGGCTACATCAGATAGCAAAACCGTCCCCCCTGTGTTACCGAGCGGAATGGGCAGCGGTGGTGACGCTGGTGAATCATCGCCCCAAGTCACGACTGTTGTTATAACATACCTGACAACCCGCGTGATTTCGTATGGTACCTCTACAGACTCAGTTACGACTGAGACTAGGACACTCCGACGAACAGTTGTCGTCACCATATCCAACGGTGGTGAGATGAGCATTCTGCCTATTCCATCGCCTGGGCAGCCAAACACACCAGTCACTCTTGCTACGCCGACACCTGGCGCACCCAGTGAACCCATCGTGGTCTCTGGAGCATCATCAAGGAGAGATGACATAAGTGTTTACTTTGCTATCTTGGCAATGGCAATCTTGGCCGTTTTGCTGTAAGCAATCGTGGCGTCTGACTCTAACGCCTGCTTTGTTTCTTCCTTCTCCCTGGGGATTTTAATGGGTTAATATCGGGATACATAAAAGCATAGACACACACAAGGTACTAATTGGGGCAGTGTATGGTTATCTTTCTCCATAATCACTGCAGTCAGGTTTTCTTTTGTCTTTTCATGACCACTTAGAACATCATATACTATAATATCAGCGAGGGAATCGTATACGAGTTTCTTTTTTCAATAAATTCAATATACCGTGGTGAAGAGATAGAGAAAAACGATTGGATCTATATTTCAACCTGGTTGCCTCATCTTCTAAATCTCAACAACAACGGCCCTATTCTTCACCTTACCCGAGTCTCCATACATCTGCGCAGCATTAACCATGAGACTACCATTGTTACTTCCAGGCCCTGACATGAGCCACTTCCATGCCACGCTGTGAAGACCTTGGGCCACAAAACGCAAGTAATCGAGCCAAGCCTCGTTAGGGATAAAATCTCGAATTAAACCACGGCGCGGCCGTGACATGATGCGTTCGTATGTCTCCTGGAAGCTGTCGAAGAAGACGGACTCTTTACCATAAGCAAAATGAACATGGCCAAAGACATGGAGACGGGGTTTTACACGCCAGACTTCACGGAGGAGATTGATGTCGCCAAGGCCTAGGTCTAGATGATGTTTCTAGATTCGTGTAAGTCAGATGGACTCTATCGGTACGGATGCTTGGACTTACAGGAGGGCAATGGGTGACAAGAATATCAGTCTGAGGGGGCACCTTGCTCAACCAGGGATGGCTGTCTTGAGCATACTGAAAGCTACAAGCATTGTGTGATTAGTATCATGAGCCTTGATCAAAGGCCGGGATGGACACTCACGCAAATTCTTTAGGGCCAATGTTGGGAATATCTGGAACACCAAAGATATTAACCGTTCGACCCTTAACCTTTTGCACCGTCAAACCGCTCTCAAGGTAAATGAGGCCATCCATGTCGGGCTTAGCACCTGAGCGCGCATCCTCCTCTCTACGACTCTTCTGATCAAACCAACTATCGTGGTTACCCGCGACGACGACTTTGACGGCGTGAGGCTGCTCGCGAAGCCAATCGAGCTGCTTCTGGATGTCCGCTATAGTGCCGGCGTTTGTGAGGTCACCCGCGTGGATGAGGATATCACCATCAGGAATATCGACTTTGAGATCATGCGTATCGGATATGCAAACAACGCGGATCGCGGGCTTGTCGCGGGGCGGAAGAAAAGGGCGACCGCGTAAGAGGAGGACAATGTGGTAAAATAGAAAGGAGATGTATGTTAGAGGCGATGAGAGAAAGTGGTCGATGAGAGTCATGGGCTGCCATTGATTGCGGCGACAAAGGCCGATCCAGGAGAGGAGGCCCATGATGGGTTCTGCTGAGGGAGAGGTATGAGTTGGGGCACTCCTAGAGCTCCAATTGTATGAATCGACTTGCGATGATATGTTGATAGAGCGAGTCTGCGGTTGTATGGTAGCTGTGCAGGAGCTATAGTAGCTGAGGTAGCTGTAGCTTGTGGTGGGAGCACAAAGAATTATTGGATGGACGATGGGTGACGAAAGCGGCGGATATAATAAGAAACGGGCCCACAGTGACGCTAACTTGACAGCGACCATCCATTCTGTTACAGGGCATCATAGTCTATAATTCTACAATTCTACGACAGTTCAATTGATTGATAAACAACGTATGAAAGCTCGGAACCTACCATTTAGGCTTGGATCTATGTAATGCACTGAGAGATAAAACCAACGCCTTACACGTTGATAGCCCAGTATAGAGTATGTACAACATGTTACATATCGTATCATGAAGAGAATAATACATCATGACATGTCCTCAGCACAGACCATGTTTCTGGCGAGAACCAAATAGTGACGTCGTCACGAAGCTCCCCACTACAAACACAAGCACAAGCTGAAGCTGGTGGGGAGAGCTCCTCAGCTTCTGGCATCCACCGATAGCCTGTAACTGCACTAAAGCTTGTTTCTCTCACCTGCATCTCTACCCATCGTCATCGACCCAGCCTCATTGGACAGACTGCTCATACAGCGTCTGTATCCTTGTTTTGCTCTTTGTCTTGCTTCTTGTGTCGATAACTTCCATTTCTTCTCTTCTTCTTCTTCTTCTTCTTCTTCTTCTTCCTCCTCTTCCCTCCTCTTCCCTCCTCTTCCCTTTTTCTCCTTTCTCCAAGTGGCACGACCTTCATACATCTGGATCATCTGATTACATGATCTTCATCTGCCAAACATGTCCAACCTAAAGGACCTGTATGGCCAATCTGGCGACGAGACTCAGACAAGTAACTTTGGGTAGGCACGAAGCCACTTTCTTACATCCTTTGCTAACAATTCCCAGCGTCGACTTTGTCATTCACTACAAGGTGCCCCAACCAGGTAGCTTTTGAAACTACCCCACTACGACAACTCACCCTGTTGACATTATTCCAGAACGCGCTGAAGCTGAGGCTGGCTTCGTTGAACTCATCCGAGCTCTCACAGCTGTTGGTCTGGCCACCGAAGTCCGCCATGGCGACAATGAATCCCTCCTCGTCTTCGTCAAGGTCGCATCCCCCGACCTCTTCGCAAAGCAAGTTTACCGCGCCCGTCTCTCCGACTGGCTCCACGGCGTCCGAGTCTCTGCACCCCATAGCGATGCCAACCAAGCCCTGCGGGATGAGCCTGTTGTCGAGGCCGAGCGTCTGCGACTGATCTACCTCATGATCACAAAGCCTCGCGACGAAGGAGGCGCTGGAATTACCCCAGCCAATGCCAAATGGAAATACGTTGAGTCCGTATTTCCTCTACACGGCCATAACTTCAACAAGAACTGGATCAAGAAATGGAGCACCAAGTACACGTTGGAGCAGAGCGATATTGACGAAATCCGAGACAAGTTCGGAGAGAGCGTCGCCTTCTACTTTGCCTTCCTACGATCCTACTTCCGTTTCCTCGTTATTCCATCTGCATTTGGCTTCGTTGCTTGGCTACTGCTCGGTCAATTCTCCTTCCTCTACACCTTGCTCTGCGGTCTCTGGTCAGTTATCTTTCTTGAGTACTGGAAGAAGCAGGAGGTCGACCTTGCTGTGCAGTGGGGTGTCCGAGGTGTATCCGCTATTCAGCAGGCAAGGCCTGAATTTGAATGGGATCGAGAAGCTGAAGACCCCGTCACTGGTGAAGTGGTGAAAGTATACGAGCCTATGAAACGCATCAAGACTCAATTGCTCCAGATTCCCTTCGCACTGGCCTGTGTCGTTGCTTTGGGTGCTCTGATTGTGACCTGCAACTCTCTCGAAGTCTTCATTAACGAAGTATACAATGGCCCTGGCAAGCAGTATCTGGTAAGAATGTCACCACTTATCTACACTGACTCAACTGACTCGCCCTAGGGCTTCTTGCCAACTATTCTCCTCGTTCTTGGCACCCCCACCATCTCTAGTCTGCTGATGAAAGCCGCTGAGAAACTGAACTCAATGGAAAACTACGCTACTGTTGATGGTACGCATTCACGTCTATTTCGAAATGTGACCCACACTGACCTCAATAGCTCATGACGCTGCTCTTATCCAGAAGCAGTTTGTCCTCAACTTCATGACCTCTTATATGGCTCTCTTCTTTACTGCATTCGTTTACATTCCCTTTGGCCATGTCCTTGTTCCTTTCCTCGAGTTCTGGCGAAACACTGCTCAGGTTGTCACCTTCAGTGAGAAGCCGCTGCCAACACGAGAATTTCAGATCAACCCGGCCCGAATCAGCAACCAGATGTTTTACTTTACGGTAACAGCTCAAATTGTCAACTTTGCTACCGAGGTTGTAGTACCCTACCTCAAGCGCGAAGCGTTCCAGAAAGCCAAGCAGCTCAAGTCCCAGCCTAAGATTCAAGATGATCACGAAGAAGAGGCCGCTTTTCTGGAACGTGTCCGCAAGGAGACCACACTCGAGATGTACGATGTTTCGGGAGACTACCGTGAAATGGTTATGCAGTTTGGTAAGTCGAACTTAAAATTCGTTTACAAAACTGATAATCTGACTCGTTTATAGGTTACGTATCACTGTTCTCCGTTGCTTGGCCGTTAGCAGCCTGCTGCTTCCTTGTCAACAACTGGGTCGAACTGAGATCCGATGCCCTCAAGATCGCCACCAGCAGCCGAAGGCCAATTCCATGGCGAACCGATTCCATCGGTCCTTGGTTGACCGCCCTCAGCTTTATTTCGTGGCTTGGCAGCATCACCAGCTCCGCTATTGTTTACTTGTGCAGTGGCGCTCGAGGCCATGGTTCTCACGGCACACCATCGCCCTTGAAGGCTTGGGGCCTATTGCTGAGTATTCTCTTTGCTGAGCACTTCTACCTCATCGTCCAGTTGGCAGTTCGCTTTGTCCTTAGCAAACTCGACAGCCCTGGCGTACAGAAGGAGCGCAAGGAGCGTTTCTTGATGAAGAGAAAACTTCTCGAGGAGAACATCGGTCAAGGCGCGTCTGAAGAGTCATCAGTCCCAGGAATTGATCATAGTGAAAAGATTACTCGGCAGGCTCTGGAGGAGGAGGCCCGTCAGACATCTATTCGAGGCCATGGAACTCCGGAAGAAACGTAAGTGAACTCGACTATGACGACGCCCGACATACTAATGCAATAACTAGGTTCTGGCAGCGCCAGCGTGGTATGAATGAAACCATCGATGTTGGACGAAGGATGATTCAACAGCAGGTTAGTCAACAGTAGTATGTTTCAAAAGTGCTGAAGCTAAATGATGTTATAGAAGCTTGCGTCCGATAAGAACGGCAACAGCAAATCTGCTGTCCCAAGCATGAAGGCTGCTTGAAGAATTGGCTGTAATTGAAGCTAGAGAGAAGGAGCGAACAAAATGATGACGAGGAATGGAGATTGGCTGAGATGGATATAGCATACGAGCGGTTATGAAGTTATGATTGGTATGGGTCCATTGGAACTGCTTTATTAGTAAACGGTGTGGTTGTGCGGTTGTACTTTGAATCGATAATTATTTCAAACCCCCAGTTCTGAATGCCCCCAACATTTCTGCTCGGCAATGATAAGATCTCGCTTTGGAGAGGAATGAAGATCAGACTAAGCAAACACGTGCCACAGAACGCCACGGCAAGGCATTCATGACAAACACTGCAACAGAGCGTTATTCGGCACGTATGTCACCTTAACAGGGCGGAGGCTGTGCCATAGAATACGCATCATCTGAACACATACCGAATGATCACCCAACACATGCGTCGGTAGGCTTTTAGAACAATGGGCAAGAAGCGGTGTTCTAGGCAGACATGACAGTCCCAAGAGTTGCCATTGTTTTTGTTGAGAATGTAACGGAGCAAATACTCACAAAATTAACAAAGACAAACTGTAGGGTAAGTAATCTGTCACTATGGGCTACAGCACCCATACCTTAGACTGGCTCAGCCAGCAGTTACGAAAGCTATAATTTGCCTCGTCCGCCTTGATCACATCCTTTCTAGCTTCAAGGGATCAACTAAAGCCTTGAGTGATGAGTGCCGTGGCCCGGATCTGCACCACTGACCCAAATTTACCCCACGATACCCACGGTTATCCACCTTGTGGTGTTTCTCGCGTATGGCTCAGGACATGACTTCAACACATTTATGTTGCTTTTATGTGCTCTAGAGGCAAGGAACCTGCTCCTTTTCCTCCCCTGGTATGGTAGCTTGAAGGTATCTAACCGTGTCTGACACTTTCCATAGTCGGCTTGTGTCAAGTTTCCACCTGAAAGCACTCTCGGTCAGCACTTCTGCTTCTGACTACCTGGTCGAGTTTCCCTTTTTATCATGACTTACCGAGAATATTGACCGAGCAGTTTTGATCGAATGTCCGCTGAAAGTGTCAAGTAATTGCATGTATAATCTGCTGCACGAGGCCATGATACTTAAGAGGAAGCCCCCCAATCCCGTTGCATAGATCCATCAACGTGGGCAGCGGCTTGTGGAGCATCTCCGCCTTTGGAAGGACTGTCCCCATGTCGCTCAAGTTGCGCTAGCTAAATCACGCTGTTAGTCAATTCGTTCAAGTTGCGAATTGCTTCAAGAACCCAGCAAGAAAACTTCCTGCTTCCCAATACTCGGGCGACTCCTACAAAGAGCCTCAGGGATAGAACCATCTCTTACCGGGGCCCGGCTCCCGGTCAGCCAATGGCCGGAGTACAGCATATCTCATGTCGCTTGACGCCCCGTTAAGTAGTATTGTCTCATAGCCTATGGGCAACAAAGGAAGGGTCCAGGACTCCAGGCTAGGACTAGGTCCCTGCACTGTTGTCTATTCAAGCTCTCAGCTCGACCGGACGCTGGTGTAATCCGCCCTGGTGAATGCCCAGCCCAGCCCAGCCCAGCCCGGCCAGGACATACCTTGCCATGCATCACCGTGCAGCATAGTACAAATGCAAGCTTCCCATATTGGTTCCCTTCGTTTTTCTCTTCCCTCGACCTTAGTCCCCCAACGTTAGCCTGGTCGCTTAAAATCGTTGTATCTTTCTTACCCGATACCTCCCTGTCGTGTGATGATCCCCCTCCTAGTCTAGGTTCTTCAGCCCCAATCTTTGGCCTGTTCTGGGTCCCTCATATTGACTTACATGCCCACCTTATCCTCACTCCTGCTTTTGCCTTCCACCACAGCGTTCATATCGGGGCGCCCACTCTGTCGTTCTCGAACCTTGATCTATTCGAGATCACCATGGATGATGTAGCCGACCTCGTTATCTCGCCCTTTCGAGACATCGTCGACAAAGGTCGAAAGGCTATAGAGAATGCTGGCGATGACAAACCCATGCTCAAAGCATCCCAGAGCCTTGTCAAAGAAGGCGAACGTGCGCTGAAGAAGATTGAACCACTGTGCCGAAAACATCTCGACGAATATGGTTCCAACTTTCTAGATGCCCTTAAGGAAAACGGTAAGTAGTTGCCTCATTCTCTTACAGCGCCAAGGGTCTGCTCGCTATCAGATCAACATTGATTGACTTGGGTTGTACAGACGAAATTGCCACTTTTCGAACCGAATTGAACGAGCTTCTATGGGAATTCGAGGACTACACAGAACTGGACGATTTCGAGCCCGACAAGTTTGCTGAGTTGCAAGCTTTGTCGCGCAAAGCAGCCCCCAAGATCTACGACATCCTCATGCGTCTCAAGCTCGAAGTTCCGATTGATCATGACAATCGCTCCATCATGACCCGTATTTCTGGGTCACAATCACGACCTATCTCACCAGATGCTCCTCCAGTCCCATCCATATATCCCTTTCCCGACTTGGTAAAGGACACCCCGCGAAGTGCCTCACTCGCTTCCGAAAGCCGTTCTAGTAATGACCCCGCAACCGTTGAAGCAGCCACTGCCGAATTGCGGCGCATGATGCAGTCCAGGTCAGGGCCAGACGAAGGTCTCTATGCTGGATCTCCACGACCTAGTCATACGCCGCAGGCTGCACTTACACCAATTGAGCCGCCTCCGAGACCACCGTCCGGCAATCCATGGGATATTAACGTGAAGGCTTCACCACCTTCTCATGATGGCCACTTCCCAGATGACTTTTCTTTTGAAAGGAGACAGCCTGTGGCTCCGATTGAATCCCCCCTGGAACCAGTCTCACCACCTCTAAGCCCCGATCAAGGCAGGGAGCTTCATCCTCGCCCACTGAGGACGGGAGGAGACCGCTCATCTCAATATAGTAATGACTCCCAAGTCAGTTCGGTGGGAATGGAACCCACGACACACGAACGGACATACAGCGTCTTCCCGTCGCCGCGGGGTCGTTATTCGAGCCATAATTCCATTCTGTCTACCTCGATTCCCGAAGATGGTGTTTCAGACAGGCCTAGCACAGCTTACGTGTCGCAGCTCTCACCTACTCCAAGAACGATCCCTCCTCGCACGCATTCACTTCCTCAGTCTCGTCCCGAATCGATTGAAACCAATACTGGCTCAGTCTTTGATACAGGACGACATGATGGAGTGACTACTCCCCTTACCGATAACCGCGAGTCTTCCTACTCGGTCGTTGATGGTAGTCCCACTCTTGGTACCGCAGAAATGAGTCCTCTACAGGTCAAGCCTCCGCCGGTCAACAACTACCAGGGCACGCTTGAGCCTGTGCGGCCGGTGATGATTCCTGAGGTAGATAATCTTCCTATTCCTGTTGAAACAGAGATCAGGGCTCAGGAACATCCACCAAATCCCTTTGCTATCGACTGCAAACTTAACCCGCAGAGCTCCTTCTATGTGCACAAGGGATTCTGTGATGGTGCAAAGGAGATCCTCAATGGAGGAGCGGGAGTCCGAAAGACGGTAAAAGCAGTATGTTACTTTCATGTCATCAATCTACCACTAGTTGCTGATAAACATAGGGCTTCGCTTCTGTTACGACAGTCGCAAAATGTGTCAAGTGTCATTTTGAACTCGATTTTAACGAAATTGATTTGGACGTCAATAAAGCAGGTCCGTTCACTCCAAATCCAGAAGAGCATGACCTGGTAGCATGATACTGACAGTTTTGAAGATCGTGGCAATTTTATCAAGAATGGCATCGGCTACAGGTTGCGCTTCCTCCAAAAGTCCCACTTGCCAACGAGGCGCTCAGACGATGTCATGTATGGCTGTATCTTCTGTATATTCCAAGGAAAGACACTCCACGCAAGCGACGCAACTGTGTTTATCAGTCAGAAAGCCCTCTTTGCGCACCTGGCACGTCATCCACGTCCTTTGCCAGCCGTCCCCGGGTTCACGGTGATTGAACAGGACGAGATTCCCGTTGAGCACAGAAACGATTATGACCTTCACTTCAAATCACCTATTGAAACACACCCTGTTATAGAGAAAGCTGATGAGATATGCTATCTCCCAACCGCAACCAGCAAAGAAGCGGCACGTCGCATGTATGGACAACGACTGCTGTATGACAGAACTCCCGCCTTGGAATTGGTTTTGAACGCGAGAATTGTCGGTCTGTCCTGGCCCGCAAAATATATGGGCGAGTGGGCTATGGGATATCACGATGGCATACTGGCTAGTATTCCAACGGAGATTTTGAAGCTGGATCCACCACCGTCCAGCGAAGTCAATATGGATGGATTAAGCCCAGTTCAGGCTACCGCAAGGTGGAAGTTCAACCACAAGGATAAGGTAAAAGGTGATTGGCTGAAGTTCGAGAAAGACGAAATCATAACCAATATCAGTTGTAAGTTGACCCAACAGATCATGCATGCCTGATTTTGGAATATTTGGTCTGACTCATGTATAGGGCCTTATCAAGAATATTGGTGCTGGTCTGGAACGAACGCAAAGGGCAAGACAGGGATCTTTCCCCAGGCATTCATTGACATAGGTACACTGCGAGACTTTGGTAAATCTGGTTCTGACAGGGCGAGTATCTTGAGTAACGAGAGAAATAAGTCCTTATCTGTTTTGTCCCGGTTCTCGTCGCGCAAAACGAGCCGGGCCGGACGACCCGGAAGTATAGCAGGCTCCGTCAGCAGTAACGAGATACCATCGCTTCCACCGCCGATTTCAAGCGGCGCTTATGGGCGTGAGTGATCGGGTCGGAGAACCTGATGCAAGATATGACGACGTATGAATAGCCAGGATGAGTTAGTTGTGATGGGCGTCAGGCGTCTGGGCATTATACCCGAGGACATGCAATATTTCCTTGCTTTGTTGTATTACATCTTGACTTGTAACTTAGTCTGAATTTCAATGTTGCTCTAATCTGGTCCGATTGATCGTGTTAAGAGTAACCTGGCAGCCTGAAGGCGTATGTTGGCTAAAAGGTTTCTTGGCATAGGCAGATGCTGTTCGGGGTTAGAACTTTCAAGAACGCAGGCCAAAGCCAGGGTTGCAAGCTGAGGCTGATAGACGGCAGCCGCCTCGGATAAGAATAGAACCACCGTATTCAGAGAGATGCGCCCAATTTGTTGAATCTAAAAATTTGTTGACCATTGGAAGCCAACGAACGAGGGTATCGTCGATAGCCATGTCCTCAATTGGGCTTGTGGAGGTCAATTAAGCGCCATGATATCCGCCCTGCCGGGTCGTTTAACTGTTGCCAAGACAAAGAACGGAAGATTGGCAGGTTGCGCGCTTGAGACCACCGAAGCAAAGGTAGCGGTGTAACCAAGATTACGAGTTGGGCGAGTAATGCGCTGGGAGAGGTGAAGTCTCGAAAAGAAAATATTTTTGTCTTCACAACGTAGATGGCGTCCTGTCAGTCACATGAAGGTTGCGGGAAGGAAGCCACGCCTGCCTTGTGTGGGTGAGGCTCTCGATTTAGTGTGCACCTACACCCACCTATTGCACTGCAGGATGGAGATCTCCAGGGCAGTTGCAGGCCGGGACCTCAGCTCCACTGAAGCAGGAACCACCGTGGAACTCCACTCGATCCATAATGTTTGTTTCACGATCAGTAGACTATTTCAGTGAAGAAAGATGAAGATAGAACTGAGTTTTAACCAACTCACGATCGCAATATTCTCATTGATTTTGATGGTGCTATGGAGAGCACTTCGCGATATTCAAACCTGATATTTTTCATTTAACTCTTCATTTATTTAGATATGTTATGTAGTTATTTGGAGTACAAAGCGTCGAAGAAAAGCCAAAGCCTTTTTATCCAGGACTTGTCTTCCCCTAGCTCTGGTTCGCTACGCTCGGGGAATATAGAAAGGGGACAAGACCCATAATCGATGTTAGACGCTAAGACGGCTTTGCTTCTGCCATACTAAATGCGGGACATGGCCGTCTGTTGTCTTTCTGTTGGTTGGCTGTGACTTGGATCATCGTGATAAGGTGATGTTACGTAGTCGGTCCTCATAACTGACGGTCTGATTGAGGGAGTAAGCAATACGTCTTGGGCAAAGTACTGGCTTGTTTGATAACGGGACTGCTCAAATTCTTGTGTCTTCGACTCTAAACTGCCAAGTTTTTCAATGCGTCGAGGTAGGTTTCAACCTAATCGGAGAGTTTGGACGAAACATCTGGATCGCTATCGACAATCACTGCCTCTTGAGAGCGAGCCGAACAATGCAAGGTGTTGATCACGGACTATGCATGCTGTTGCTAAAAAGATCGACACTGCATTTTCTGTCCGTAGAGGCTTTAAAATTGGAAGATAATGCGATATCCATCACTGCCACCTGTTGGCCTCCCGATGTCACCCAGCAAAAATCTCCTGGCCAGGGTCAGTCTCAGTTGTCAGGCGTCTGGCTGAATATAGTAACCTGGCACTTTATTCACAACATACCGTCGAGAACCACGGACCCGATAAAGGCGTTTATACAAGGCCCTCTTTTTAGAGGTCCCTTTCCGACCGGGACACAAGTGACACCGTGCTTCCAAGTTCTATCCCCTTGTGCAAGGCTTGATATCAAAGACTTCCGTAAATCCAGGCTTGCGCCGTGGAAGAAAGCAGAAGCACTAGTAGATCTAGCGGCTAAGTTGCGGTGGACTGCGATATGTCCCGAGAGACAAGATATTGTATTACAGACCGGCGTTACAGAGGACCAAGAAAATGAACCCGGTGTTGTGCAAGCTTGATAATGCATATCTAGTACGTCAGAAGCACCAGCAAGGCCGTCACTCTTAGGGCTATCCAACTAGATGCGCTGGCATGAACAAGAACAGGATGGGACGATCAGGCAAGTGTCAAGATCTATAATCTTTATGTACTATTGACGTTAATGGGGACGATTTGCATAATATTGACTTTGATATGAAACATGAGACGCCAGCTCCCAAGCCATGACAGCACAACAGAAATAGATGCAAGGATTTGGTACGACTCGCCAACAAGCGTCTATAGTGATCTATGTATGCATTTGGCCTTACAATCAATTCATGAAGAAACATCAGGTAGATCTGAAGAACACTCTTTACATGAATTTGCAGGAGAAACCTTGGAAATGCCAAAGAGCATGGGATGCAGTTGTAGGTAAACCTGAGTTGACGCCTGTATCAGGTCAGGCACGTCCTCTGACCAAAAGATAAGGTCTGTCTGTTCCAAGTCCAAAGTGGAGGGCCGATGCCCTGAGACTACAGGCCCCACAGCGGCAAAAAATAGTGCTTTTCCCCTGTAGCGTCAGGGGTAAGAGCCGGCAGTCTTGTATGAAACATCAAGCGCCCCATCACAACCGACAACTCATGAAAAGATCGACTTCGCGCCAGTCGCATCTTCACCTTCAGCCGCCTTCTCGCCAATCACTGACGGCTCCTACTCCGGGAGCCCAGTCCACATGCTCCACTACCTCTTGGCTGGTATCATGCTGCATTGGCTGTACCCCTGGGGCTTTCTCGCTACACTGGGTCGTGCGTGGTGTTAGTCGCGGGCCATGGCCAGGAAACACTCAATGCAATGCAAGTCATGGGGAGTTTGGTGTGGCCTTAGACAAAGAGGCATCCACTTGGGGACAAAAACTTTGACCTCCAGATGTTAACTGGGCTCTTCTTTGTTTGTATATAGATCTCTTGTCTTCTTCCAAAACTCATACCCGGGCGGTTTGCTGTTGTCTCTGATTCATACAACTCTGAGAGTGTATTAAAAGTCTGGTACCTTTTTTGATATCCTTATTCTTCTTTCTTTCCCTCTTCTTTTCTTTCCTCTCTTAATGATTCTATAAGATCTTATTTCCTTAAAACTTATTTCATCAATATGCATATCCCTTGGGCGAACCTCTTCGCTCGGACAACTTTCATTACTTCGGTTCGACCCGAAGCCCGCGGAATCACCACATACACCGAGAAAGCTATTACCTCGATTCAAACATTAAACAATGAATTTTACAACTCAGAAACTGGCGTATGGGATAATGCTTGGTGGAGCAGCGCGAACGTGAGTATCCAAACAACAGCATATATCTGGGTTTCAGTCTTGTTCAGGCTAACAATCGTTCAGATCGTCACAATTCTCAGTGACTTTGCCACATTAAGCCTCGAAGAAAGCAACAAGCTCAACATCGGAGGTATCCTCGCTTCTACATTCATCAACGCCCAGAAGACAACCATCCACAGCATGAAGACCATGACAAACGGTCTCGTCAGTTCCGCCTACTGTATAGACTCAAGTTCTGGTTGTATGATGAAGCGTGACTTCCTTGGAAAGCGTGGCTTCGATGACTTCCTCAACGAATTCTACGATGACGAAGGATGGTGGGCTCTGGCGTGGATCAGGGCCTCAGATGCTACCGGAGATGAGCAATACCTCGAGACTGCCAAGGACATCTTCAACGATATGCAAACTGGCACTGGCACCTCTTGCGGCGGTATACGATGGAAGAAGGAGGGCGAGGAAGGATCAGGATATAACGCTGCAATTGCCAACGAACTTTACCTCACAGTTGCTGCTTCTCTGGCACGACGTGTTCCTGGTAACAGCACATACCTGGACATAGCCAAGAAGCAGTGGAACTGGTTCTCCGACAGTGGCCTGATCAACGAAAAGGGGTTGATCAACGATGGATTGACTAGCGACTGCAAGAACAACGGTTTGCAAACATGGTCCTACAACCAGGGCGTCATTCTTGGTGGATTGGTTGAGCTCAGGCTGGCCACCGGCGACACAGCATACACTGACAAGGCTCACAAGATTGCACACGCTGCCATAAAAGAGCTTGCCAACGACGATGGCATTCTCCTTGAGACTGACGACTGTGAACTCAAAGATGGTCACTGTGGCGCAGATGGACAACAGTTCAAGGGTATCTTTGTCAGAAACCTTCGATACCTTCACACCGTTTCACCCAAACCTCTGTACCGCAAGTTTATCACCAGGAACGCCATCTCGATCTGGAGAAAGGCCCGAAACGATGACGGCCTGCTTGGAGTCTCTTGGGCTGGACCTTATGTTAAGGCCAGTGGCCCTTCACACAGTAGCGCTTTGGACGCTATTGTAGCAGCAATTGCTGTCTCTTGAGTACTTTGTCTTATGATTTAAAATGGGAAAGGAGAAAAAGTCATGGATTGACTGGGCGTAATGGGCTGGGTTCAAAATCATTGACTGATTGGTTTATTGGCGAATTTGGATGCTTTTACTGGGCATGGAAGTCCACGGCTTATGAGCATCAGACAGGGCAGGGTCTGTGACTCAGTTTATTTCTTAATGGTTGATACCCCTTAGAGGATTGAGAGGACAAAGCAAGGTAGCTGGGACAATACCACAAGAGATGGATGTATAGAGGCTTGAGGCACTCATAGACATTTTTGTAACTGTCTTATCTTAATTGATCAAAACAGAACAGCGATACAATACAACTTGAAAAATATCCTACATAGTCTTTCTTCTGACTATTATTATTGATTATCGATTGATGGCTGTTCACATTGAATTCTTCCTACCTGGCACAGTATGTGGTACACAGTCTCATATCGTACGCACAGTACATGGCCTCAATGAACGTTGTTGAGAAAAGTGCCAACGTCGATACACAAGAAAAGGATGTTATTCGCATCAGTCCTTTCTATTATACAACCACAATCACACGGAGAAGGCTATTTAAGTGTCATAATCCGTATTTACCAGTAATTTGAAGCTCACAAGCAGTTCCTCGTTGGCTCTCTTGTTGGCTAAATCACTGCCAACAAAAACCTGGACCCGCTCATCTCCCTACCTAGGCATCGCAGTTAACTCGCCTCTTGCTCAGAACATGTCCGAGTAGGAACTTCCTAGTCCTCGCAAACACCAACAGAACAATCTGATTGCACTATCGAATCAGCGCAAATGGATGCCCCAGAAGCGGATTTCGACATCAAATTGCAGAAGATTTCGGCAGACCTTCTCGATGACTTTGACCGCTCTCTTCACAATTTCCTGTGGAAACCGGACGGTCACGGCGGCACCAGAGTCCGCTCGCGGGTGCGCGCAAAGGAGATATTCCGGTTGACTAATTCGGTTTGCGATTCGGTGATGCTTCTATGAGGACAAAAGCTTACGCTCCATTCTAGCTTCTAGACCCCTTCCAAGAACTCCCTCAGCTGCTGGATCCCTATCTACCCAAGTGGATTCCCCTCCTCGCTGAGGCATTCCTTAAACATTTGCAGACGCGCCATCGAGGGAAAGCACTCTCATCCCGCTCCAAACTTCTGGTTTCCGTTGAATTCGCCATATGCAAAATCTTGTACACATTCTGCAAGATTCGTGGGGAAAAGGTCATTGTACGCTTTCTCAATGTCGAAGCCAAGTACCTAGAACTGCTACTTATTGGCATCGAAGAGTCGGAACAAGCGTCTTCCGATGACTCTGCTCTTGGAAAATGGTCATGGGAAGAGCGTTATGTCGTTCTTCTATGGCTCTCACATCTCTTGCTAGCACCCTTTGATCTTTCTACTATCTCGTCTGTCGATTTGCAGGATGTTACAGCACCGGATATCCCGGGACTAATTTGGCCTGAAAACCTCCCTGCTATTACTGTGCGAATGATACCTCTTGCTATGAAGTATCTCGGCACTCCTGGCAAGGAACGAGACGCCGCAAAGGCCCTTTTGGTGAGAATGTCTATTCGCCGAGATATGCAGCAACTTGGCGTACTCAAGAGTCTCGTGAATTGGTCTCTTACCTCTCTACGCCCGAATAAAGATAAACCTCCCCAAAGAACATATTTCTATCTGGGAATTCTGTCATTCCTCGCTGGGGTCTTGCGTGCATCATCGGACACTTCTGACATGAACCCTTATTTGTCGACTATCTTTTACGCGATCCATGGAATTTCTACCGGCGAAGATGCACTTTCAAAGACTATCATCTCCTTTGCGCTTGCAAGGAAAATGATTCTGAAAGTTATCCGGTCCGTGGTCGTATTGCGTCTCCGTCAGACACCGCAAGATATGGCTAGTACTGAGCTTACAGAAACCGCTATTGGATACCTTCTTGAATCAGTGTCTGATGGCGACACCCCTGTCCGGTTTGCAGCTAGCAAGTCTCTGAGCATCATTACCTTGAAACTAGACCCTGACATGGCTTCTCAAGTCGTCGAAGTCGTTCTTGAATCGCTCAACCGAAACGTTCTCTGGACGAAACCGGCTGGGGGCAAACCAGTCAGGGATTTGTCTGCTGTGAACAATCTCGAGTGGCATGGGCTTATGCTCACACTCTCACATCTTTTGTACAGGCGATCTCCACCAACTGAACAGCTGTCTGACATCGTCCACGCTCTGCTCCTTGGCCTCTCGTTTGAGCAACGAAGCATGTCTGGGGGCAGTGTTGGTACCAGTGTCCGTGATGCTGCTTGTTTTGGCATTTGGGCTTTAGCACGTCGGTACACGAGTGATGAGCTCCTGGCAATTCCTACGCATTCTGTCTTCGCGGCCAAGGCCCATCCAGCAGCAAGCTCCATTCTTCAAGTCCTTGGAACAGAACTAGTTGTGACTGCTTCTCTGGATTCTGCGGGCAATATTAGGCGCGGCGCTTCGGCGGCACTGCAAGAACTGGTTGGACGACACCCAGACACTGTGGAACAAGGTATCTGGGTGGTACAGACTGTTGACTACCACGCTGTTGCGCGAAGGTCCAGGGCGATTGAGGAAGTGGCAGTAAATGCGACCCGACTATCAAGTCAGTATGGTGAAGCTATCATCGATACTATCTTAGGATGGAGGGGTATTGGCGACCTTGACGCTGCCTCAAGACGCGTGTCCGGTGCTGCCTTTGGTGTTCTCACTTATGAACTATCCGACACCAAGTCTGGGGATTCTCTTGCTCGGTTCAGAACTACTGTCCAGCTACTCTCTGATCGTCTCAAAACACTTCAGCCGCGGCAGGTTGAGGAGAGACACGGTCTGTTGTTGTGCTTCTCTGCTGTCCTTGACAAATTCCCTGTCCTATTTAGCCCAGACACAGCACAATATGACACAGCGTTGATCAATGACATTCTATCAACAGTCTCGGGGGTTTTGGAAAATCTGCACTCGACTGCTTATCGCCGACCAGAATTGCTCGCAGAGGCCGGAAGCCGCCTTGTTCTCTCAGTGGTGCCTGTAATGGAACTTGCAGTTCTCGGCACAAACTTGCAAGAGACTCTTCGCCCGGGCTATGAACTCATTCATCACAACAATGTATCGGGATACCTCAAACTAGTTTCCGCACTTGATTTGCATGTTGAGGATCGAATTGCGACGATTTTGCGTTTGATGTCAGCATTGCGGGCCATTATCCCAACCTGGTTGAACCGAGGCGAGCAAGAGACCATTGAGCCAGCCTCTGCCGCATCACTCGTTCTATTGATATTCTCTATACCGGCTGAGAGGAAACAGCTCTTAGGCGAATGGGCAGACATTGTTCAACGTCGCCCGACCAGCCGAACTGCAGCACATGGTAGCGGCTACTTTTCCGCACTTACAATCGCACAGCCCCTGGCAGACTTGTCCGATGATGTCACTTGTCAAGCCATCTTGACACGATGGTCATGGGATAATGAAGTAGAAACCAGGGTTGCTATCTTACAGAGTTTGACCAAAAGCTGTGTTCTTCACAATAAACCTTTGCCATTTTTGAAATTAATCGCAGAGGCTCTGAATGACTATACTACTAATGCTCGAGGCGACATTGGATCCCATGTCCGTGTGCATGCTCTCAGAGCTGTCAGAGAACTATGGAACAAGCTAGATCTGGTGCTTGCTCAGGGGGAATGGGCAGAAGCATCTGTGCGAGCCCTTTTCTTCAGTGCTCTACGTCTTTCCGCTGAGAAACTCGACCGAGTGCGCCCTGAAGCTCAGGCTGCCGTGGCACTGATCCTCGAGGATAGGTATGCCCAGTCATTCAAAGTTATGCACCTTGCAACAACTCGCTAACTATTCTTCAGCCATGCACAGCAGTTTCGCGGACTAACCTTCTCTTCCAAAGCCTACTTCTATAGCCTTCTGAATCTTCATACTGGAGACCGCCTCCGGCCATTGCTTCGCGACATTGCCAAAGGAGAACCAAATGAATGGATGTCAGAACTCATGTCAGGTTTTGTCGGGTCTGCGGATACGGGTAACGAGGACCTAATCATTGCGAGTCGAGCTGCGCTCAGCGACTTCTGTGAAGCCAGCCAAGAGAACCTGGACCTTGTCTGTCAAGCAATGCTTCAAAACCTCAAGACCAGACAGGGTCAGGACAGGGTTATTGTGCCAACTCTAGAGATTACTGCATTTCTCTTCCATGTGCACTTCTTTCAGAGGAGCAATGTCAATCTCCGCAACTTGTGCTTATTGACACAAAAGGCGGGCTACAAGTCGGGCAACGTGCGGAAGCTTGAGGCGTGTATTAAAGTCTACTGCGGTATTGCATCAATGACTGGCGACGAAGGTGCTGAGATGGGCATCAAAGAAGCTAGAAAACGTCTTGGAGCAATGATGTATCATCCATGGCCCAAGGTAAGGAGTATGGTGGTGGATGGGCTCTGGGGAGTGCTTGGGGAACAGGAAGTGACAGCAGAGAAGCTGAAGGGTGTGGACTGGGGCCAAGCCGGGAAATTGCAGATCAAGACTGTGGTCGAGGAGTTGAGGTTAGACTAGTTGGAGATATGCAAGCTGTATCCCAATGGGGCAGTTGAGTAATGGTCAGAGAGGTAGGAAGGGTGGCAAAGTCGCACTGACTGCGCGGCTCCAACTTGGTCCCTGATCGACCCGTAATGGCAGGGCTGGATATCAGTATAGAAGTCAACAAGAGCCGACTTATGCCGCATAGGTCCTGAGTCGCCAAAGCCAGTGAATGGTTGAGTGTCCCGGAGAGGAAGGTGATAGAATCAACAGTCATCTCGGCAAACCTCGACATGATACTCATGCAAAGATTTGAAGCCAGCGGTTGCAAGACTAAGTACAGTTCTGCATGAAGTAAGAATGGTGGCTTGAGGAGGATGAAGCCACAAAACTACCTCCATCTTGAACTGCCGACCAAGACGACAAGTCAGCCAGTGGCTGAATTGCCAAAGTTACCTGAAAACAGCGGGCTGATGGAGGAAATTTATGATAGGCCGCGCCATGTTTCTCTTGATCTTCTAGCGAAGCCACTATATCATCGTAAATGATCAGACAGTTCACGCGGAGATGCCGGTTGAAGCCGTCTTGGGCGCACCTCTATACTGTATAGTAGCCAGACTAGTTAGACACAGACGCTATTTGCCCGCACTCTCATTAGCGGTCCAGCGAAGCAGGTAAACTGAAGATTATGTGACATCAGAGCAAGGGCAGGCGTGCGATTGAGAGTCTGTTGACAGTCAACTAGTGATGAAAATGCTGTTGAATGTTGACGTTGTTCAGTTGGCAGATCAAGATCAAGCGAGCATTGAGTTCAGCACTGGCCAGTGTGCGACCATTGATCGACATTGCACATTACGTGCAGCAATGTGACAGGCCATGTTGAATCTGGTATTTCGTCTAAAAATTCGACTGAAGCCAGCGGGTATCGGGCCGGCGACGATCCCTTTGACAGCTATTGATCGATGGTCAAGCTTGAGGTCAGACTATCTGTGTAATAGTATCTGTGTAATATCCAGGCCCAGGGGGTCCAAGCCCATGAGATTACGGGTAATTGGCATCACTATAAGGTTTCGAGTCGCTAGTTTGGGCTGATGGTTTGATGTGGGTATCTTTTGTGAATAGACAAGACGAATATGGCGTGTTTGCTCCGCATATGCGGGCGTTGAAGGTGGATTGAAGGATTAAGAAGTCAAGTACAGAGGTAGGTACCAAAGATAAGGTTGGTGCTTGCACCGTGGTATGTGGAGTCTTGCAGATAAGGAAAGATGTAGTGTGTGGATAGTTGCTTTGATTGAGATTCAACATGACCTTGGCTCCCCTGTTTTTAGAACCAGGGCTGTGGTTGAGATCCCTGATGCCTCAGGTTCATGCTTGAGGACGAAGTAGGAAGGAGGAAGGAGGAAGCATAGAATGAATCAGATAACCACTAACCGCGCTACTACGCACGCTTGACACGCCAGGTACGGCCCACCGAACTCTAAGGTAGGAGAGCGCACGGCCTTTACGGTTGCATGATACTTTCCCTTCATCATGAAGTTGCTTCGCTTCCGCTTCCGCTTCCTCTTCCTCTTGCTTACCAAAAAAAGAACACACCTTCCCAGCGCATCAGTCCCAGCAGAACGGTCAGAATAGCGTGGGGGTAACGCACTTTTCTTATCACAATCCGGTAACCCACGTTGTGTTGTCGCGTGATGTGACAGGCAGTTGATGACGGGTTGGCCGTTTGACTGGACCCTTGTTTCAATATGGAAACCTGGGGGAAATGCGAGCTTCATATTGGCTCTCCGTTCAGTATCGCAACTGCACCGTACGGTAATGGCAGAGGAGAAGCAGCAAGCTCTCCCTCGTCGCCGAATCAGTGGAATGGTTGCGACTAGGGGAAGCCCAAACTGTGTGTCGCGTGTTGAGTAACGCGGAAGGGGATCTCGCCCAGCCACAGCGCGATAAAATGGGAGCACCTTTCCATGGCTCGTTTCACAGATTGGGCAGTTCCATGTTGCATGGCACGTGAAATGCCTCTTGGATTTAAACCGACAGTGTCGCATTATGTCGCCATTCGACCCTGGTCAAACTTGACTGAGCAGTATCCTTGTAGTATTATTCGGTGACAAAACAGATCGAGAGACAGATAGCAGTACCTCGGCGACCGTTATCATTATGCGGCTATCGCCCAGCTTGGACAACGGAGCCGCACCCGCCTGCCACGAGGAAGTTCCGTTTTGCCCAACATTACAGAGATGTGAGCAAGTGACAAGCCCTCACATGACTAGCTCCAGCCGTACAAGGCCGAGAGCTTGGTGGCTTGCGCTAGGAGCTGTACCGAGAGTCGTCTTTCAAATTTGAAACGATAAAGAGAAGCCCATTCTGCCCGTTGAGGATACAGCCACCACAACGCGAGCTGTCTGGTTGAGATCAAACTTGAATATCGGCATTGAGCGCATGCCTGCGCCGAGCCAAGAGCGGGACTCGGCCTGTCCCTATCGACAGACATTTCCAAGTACAACGCCGCCGTTTTTCGTTATTGAGTTTTAGCAAAACAAAAATATGCTAAGAATTGTCAGGAAGCTTGCTCTGCTTCAATGGGGAGAGTTTGGCGCCGTTGTCCAAGGTATGCTGTGCATGGCTGTCGCTAGGGAGGTTTTTCAAAGTCGATATTTTGGTACACCATCACCATCAAGATTGATCATGTTTTCCTGGTGTTAGCGTTGACACAGTATCACTGTCCACTTGGCGCTCTTCTTCTGGCCCCTCTACCTTGGCTCAGTCACCCAACACCAATTCCTCTATGGCCCGATAGGGATGCCAAGACTCGAGTTTCTTGTTGTAATACACTCGATGCCCGTGATCATGGACTGATTCGACTCTGTACTGACTTACTGGCACATTCAGACACTATTTAATAACCCCAGTTTCTATCAGTCATGAATGTCGATCTTGCCCAGCTGTCAAATATCATAGCATTTGAACCTCATGCGCTAGCTGGCTAGAATCTGCATCAGGGTGTTTAGGACCCTAATTGTCCATCGGTCCAGCCCCCCGGTGCTATGGATGCTATGGGCTAAAAGCCCCCTGTCGTTATCTGTCTAAATCATCCGTCGACACTGAGACTCCACCTAGCTGCGGCCAACACCCCTCCGTCCACCAACCGATGACGGGTGTCGCGGGCCTTGGGGGCCATAGGGTTGGGCGAGCGAGCGATTAGTGGTGTGCTACGCACCCCCAAAGACTCGACCACCAACGCTACGGTAACTTGCTGTGCCCTCCGGGACCCAACCGGGACAAGTCGATTCGCCCACATAACGCTCGCCTCCGCAATATCTTTGGGACCACCGCATCTCGTTTGCCTCCACTCTTCCTCTTATCTTGACTTACTCCCTCTAGACTTTACCCTGTCTTCATTGTATTTCCAGGCCTGCTTCCTACCTGCCTGTGGCCGACCGATTGCGACACGACATACGAAGTACCACGTAACGAACAACTATCGTAGAGTATTTCGCGCACTTACTTTGACTCGGCCTCGAACTGATATATGACCCATTGAGTCTTTCAACGGCCGCTACGACCTACTCAGCGTTGAAACTTGTTTGTACGGCGAACTTTCGTTCCTTCGCAAAACATCACCAGTCCCGGTCGCCACTACAGGCCATCAACCATCGCGCAGCGACCAGTCCACGATATTCATGCATCCTTCTTGTGCTGAACTGTCGATATTACCACTCACCTGCCCCCACCAACGGCCTTATGTCGAGGTGAATTATTCAGATAAATTAAGGTCGACTTCCGGCTCAACGCTACGACGGTTTTCACTGCCCGTCTCATTTTTGCTTCATCTTCCGACCGAGCTCTAACATCCAATCCTCGTTCGTGACCTCGCTCGTCGAGCCCTCTGCGGAGGACGACGAGCGCGGACTGGGACGCAATATGGCTCTCTATTCAGAACCTCCAGCTCTTCGCGAGTTCAAATATGATAAGCCAACTCTACTCGTTTGTTGGTGGGCAACATCATTTTGTACACTTATCATTCTCCTGCGGCTTGCTGGCCGCTTTATTCGAACTGAACGACTATTTACCGAGGACCGTGTTGCTGCTTTAGCCTTGCTTCCTCTATATGCTCGGATGGCATGCGTTCATTACATTCTCATTTACGGAACCAATAACGCTCAATTTGATAACGTTGAACTTACTGAGAAGCAACTGCGTCAGAAATCTATCGGCAGCGGTCTCGTACTCGCTAGTCGGATATTCTACGCTGCAACGTATGTGACGCCCTTTTTATCCCTTGCTCAGTCCCTGATAACTTTCGACGTCTGTCCGTCAATGCGAACGCCCTAAACTGACTTCAAATAGCTTATGGGTACTCAAGTTTGCAGTCCTTGAATTCCTTCATCGACTAACCCGAGCTACATGGGAGCGGGCATGGCAAAGGTCTTTGTATGTCATCCGTGTTATTCTCGGAGCCACCTTCGTCGCCGTCGTCATCAGCGATTTTGTCGAATGCCGTCCTTATCGGCATTATTGGCAGGTTTTGCCTGATCCTGGTGGCCAGTGTCGCCAAGGCTACGTGCAACTTCTTACCATGGCAGTCTGCAACGTTCTGACTGACTTATTGCTCGTCATTTTCCCCATTCCAATTATCGTAACGAGCGGGATGACTGTCAAGCGGAAGATTCAACTCGTGCTTCTCTTCTCGCTTAGTTTATCGGTGGTTGGGGTTACTCTGTATCGAGTCCCGCACATCATTGAAGATAACGGTCGACAGCAGTATCGATCGCTCTTGGCCTCGGTCGAAATTCTTTTTGCTACCGCTGCAGCTAACTCACTAGTACTGGGATCTTTCATGCGCGACCGAGGTCTCAAGAAGCAGAAGTTCCGCCGTTTATCCCTTGCCGAATCCCTCGATCCCTCTCTCAATCTTCGCCGGCCAACTCTGCACCGACATTGGGGAAGCGATGAAGATCTTGTGCGGGACGTTGGCATGACTGTTGACCCAGAACTTCAAGACCAGCCTGATAATTCCAGTGAAAACGGTGGTCTACAATACACCCCTGCTCCGCTTGTTCGAAAACTTGATCAAGACCTGGAGCGCTGGCAGTTCCCGCAGAGACAACGCAGCAACGCGGAACATAGTGACGACTCTTTGATTGCACACGATCCCCTCTCTCCTTCGAAGAACGAGACCAGCGTGCCGCCAAGAAGGGTCTCTTTCTTTGACGTTGGCGGGTTGCTGGATGGTCCCCAAGAAAGCCCTGGGGGCCTGCGGGCCAATAGCCGTGATTCGTCCAGGGACTCAATCAAGTCTCATTCACCTCCTGCGCCTTCGTTGCCAGCTGGTTCAGGGGGATTCCGCCGAGGTTCAACTGCCTTGCTTCAAGATCTCGGTGGTCTTTTTGGACCGACGAATACGAAACAAACTCGCTCCAAGTCCAGAATAGGGGGGACAGAACTACAGCCGATCCCACAATCTCGACCGGAGTCTCGATATGATACACAGGAACAGCCAGGGACAGAGCTGCGGGATCCTGGTGGGCTCCTCAGTTAAGCAGACGATAATAGTTGGCGCAAGTCAACGACTTTGATGATATTTTGGCGTTTTGAAATACCTTTCCTTTACGACGATAGCGAGCTTTGCATTATGAATTTGCTAGGCATGGCATTCTAGGTATAGACACGGCAGTGTGCGCTATCGCATCACAGTGGGATACTTCATGGTTGGCAGGACCGGAATACCGCAGTCTAAGATATGCCACGCTCCATCATGGAGCAGGATTTTGGGTTTGTTATCAACACAGCCGTGGAGGTTGTATTATGATTTAAGAGTTTAAGGGTTCCTCTTCTGGTTTTGGCCGTCTGGATGACGTGGATATTGATTACATATACCCCGGCGAAAGCCAAGTTGACGTTTAATGGCATTGAGATGATTTATCCAATTTTAACTTGGTTGAAAATTCACGGACTGATTTCTTGAAGACCAACAACGTGGCAAGTCAAATAGTGAAGTCATTGTTCTACACTTTCCTGTTAGAACAATTGTTTCTTTATTACACTGCGATCTTGAAATAATTCCTTCAGCCGGTATACACACGGAAGGTTGGTAAACACCAGACACGACAAGTGACCAGTTCCCTTTAATGGTTTTATTCCTCAATTGGCTTTGCAATAGCACAGCGCAATATAATTAGAACCCCTGAAACGCCAGCTTTTTAGAATTTCATGTGCAATTTGACGCCTCCGTCATCGTATCAGAAGCCCTCTCTTCCCTTTGACAAATCTAACAGCATATATCTTTGACTTCATCTCAAGATAGTACCTTGAACGGTCCATCTATACGCACAATCGATAACTGGCATAGCGACCAGCTGTTTCACTGTTTCGAATAATCTTGACGACTTGGCCTCGCTTGAGACCTAGGTAGCGAGCGACAGGGTCCTTTTGCAGGAGACGCGGCAGCTGGGTCTCCTTAAGTCGGTAACGTTTGAGAAGAGCGGTCTTCTCCTCACGGGACAAGAGAACGTGCTTAGGGACAAGCTCGTGGTGGGTGATGTTGACGAGCAAATCGTCCTCGAGGAAGCACTCAATCTTGGCGAGAGACTCAACGCTAGCCAAAGACTTGCGCGCGGCAGGGGAGAGAGGGACGTGTGTCACCATGATGCCTGTCTTGTAGTTGTTCGTGATCACGTAGGTAGCAAACGCTCGAATCTGGGATACACCAAAGGTCTTATCGGCGAGAAACTCGACCCAGACGGGGCCGCAGTCGGCAGCAGGGTTGGGGTTGGCTGCTGTTGCGGGAGGGGTGAATTTGCGAATCATGCTGTCGCTGGGACGCGCGGAGAACTGGAGCTTGGCGCGGCTGTAGGTGGCGGTTAGTTCCACACTCGCTCTATTCCTAATCGCAAGTATGATAGGCCTTACTTGATGGAACCATCGGGGTTGCAGTACTCGTCGCGGAAGCGCTCGAGCGAGATCTTGACTTCCTCTTCGGCGAGCTCATATTCCTTTATAAAGTCAGCTTTGAACTAGACACACGGTAGAGCTGCGCGATTGTTTGCGTTACGCAGCCTCCTTTCCCCCTTCCCAGGGCTTTTGGGATAAACGTACTCGGTCCGCGACCATCTCATGGACAGTTCTCCATGCCCGCCAAAGCCGAACAACCTCCTTTGACTTGGCATCCGTGGGAACGTGGTCGATATCCATGATGAAGATGAATTCTGAACGCGGCTCTGCTGGTGGTGTGTGGTATTAGTGGACGTGTTGATATGGGCAAAATGAATGAATAGTCGTGATCGCGAGAGTCGTCAAAAATGTTTCGCTCAGCCTTGCATCGTCGCCGCAAAAGTCCAAACTTCTTTGAGCGGGTCTGAGCGCTGATAGGGTCATGTGATTGATGAGTGCCACATATACACCGCCACAAATCTGACCATCAGCCACAACGAGATATCGAGTTCTTTGGGAAGGTGGGGAGGGATCGAGCCCCTGGTGCTGGGTGGAGAAGGGCGCCAACGAAACTCAGTGGCCCCGAAAAGGACCCTTCAGTGACCTCGGTCAGCGAACGCTAGGGGAAGGACCCGAATCCCAAGGGAGGGGCACCCCCTAGAAAGGAAAAGACAGCAGACACTTCCACTAAATTAGGAGTAAGACAGGCTAAACAGGCCTGACGGGAGACAGCTCAGGGGAGCACGGGCCTGCCCCAACGGGCAACTTAACAGGTCGCAAATCATTGGCAAGCAAGAGACACGGGTCCAGAAACTCAACTGCTAATAAAGTACTGCACAGCTAACTTAACCTATATGCTCTGGGGGGCTTCTTTTTTTCTCCTCCTCTTTTAACCCTCTCCCACTTCTGCAACACGTGTCGTCCTCACCTCTACCTTTATTCCTCTTCCTTGAGCAATCTCGCTCCTGGACTTTAGCTTCTCTCGCTTCGTCTTCGTCTTCCACATCACAATGGCTGAAACCGCAACCTCGCCTGCCCCTGCGGCGGACAAAGGTCACGTCCGACCTACTAAGCCAGATGAGAACCTCTTCAAGGAGCAGCTCGCAAAGGCTGAGAAGGACCACAAGGCTTCAATGGACCGTTTGGTACGATCTCAGTTCCCTCTCGTGCTAGACGCGGATTGGCTACCGAACCGAGTCCCATATCTATGGCCTCAAATGTAGTTGGGCCAGAGGTTAACATCGACTAACAATTATTTTCTTGCAGGCTGCTATCAAGGCTAAGATTGAGATTGCCATGCCAAACAAGAACAAGGACCAGCCCAACCCCACCCAGAAGCGACGACAAGAACTTATTGCTCAGGCCAACGAGATTCGACAGAAACAGGCCGGCGGAAAGAACGCCCGTACTACTAAGCTCGACCAGATCAAGCGCCTCGATGAGCAAGTTCGAAGCCGCATCGCCGAGCAGAAGACAGCAAAGGCCAAGGTTCCCTACAAGAGCCTTGAGGATGTCGACAACCAGATTGCTTCCCTCGACAAACAGGTCAACTCTGGCACCATGAAGCTGGTTGATGAGAAGAAGGCTTTGGCCGACATCTCCAGCTTGCGTAAGCTCCGCAAGAACTTCGGCCAGCTCGAGGATTCGCAGAAGCAGATCGACGACCTACGCGCCAAGATCAAGGAGATCAAGGACAGCATGGATGACCCTGAGCAGCGAGCTCTCTCTGACCAGTACAACAAGATCCAGGCTGAGATTGATACCATCAAGGCTGAACAGGATGAGGCCTACAAGGGTCTCTCTAGCCTCCGTGATGAGCGTTCCAAGCTCCAGGCTGAGCAGCAGGAAAAGTACACTGCCATCCGCAAGCTTAAGGATGACTACTACGGACAGAAGAAGGCTTACCAGGCCTTTGATCGTGAGGCTCGTGAGCGTTACCGAGAGAAGCAAAAGGCGGAGCAGGAACGTTACCACCAGGAGCGCAAGAAGGCTGAGGCCGAGCGCCGTCTGGGTGATGCCAGCGACCCTGCCTACCTTGATGAGATCCGCCGCGCCAACAGCTTGCTCCAGTTCCTCGACCCCAACCATAAGGTTGAGAAGGGTCCTCTCATGGCCGATACTGGTCTTGGTGCTCAGGCTCAGCGAACTGTCGACGATGCCGCTCTTAAGGGTACCAAGCTTCTCCGTAAGGAGGATCGCGAGGAGGAATACGCTCCTGCTGTGAAGAAAGGCAAGAAGGGCAAGAAGGGTGGTGCCGGTGGTTCATCCAACAAGTTCAGCGTCCCCCCAGCCGTTGTCGAGGATTGCGCTGCGATGAACATTGACCCTCCTATGAGCGCCGCCGATATCCCTGAGGTTGCTGAGAAGGTCCGCGCCAAGCTTGATTTCTGGAAGAACGACCAAGAGGCCCAGACTCAACGTGTAAGTTCCCTTTACCTGTTACATACCTATAACACCATACTAATACCGATTTAGAACATCGAGAAGGCTAAGAAGGAAATTGCTGAGCTCGAGGCCGCTGAGTCTAACGGCGATAAGGTCGAGCAAGCTACTTCTGAGCTGAAGGACACTTCTATTGCTGATAAGGAGGAGTCGTAGACCTCTACTTTAGCATGACTTGATTGCTCGCCGGTATCCTCCCAGTCCGTCGATGCAGGGCCCTATACAAGCCCCTCTACGCGCTCACTCTCTCTTGCCCTCTTCTCATGATCGCGTACTGTTCTCACTTCCTCCGCAATCTGGCAAACCGTCCTCCTGGCGCTCCGACTCGGTATACTGAACTGAAGTTTGAGTCTATCAAATGTTGTTTCGAGTTGCCTGACCTCTCAACTTTGTTGTCCGGGTCACTTCCCACATCACACCTCTTCCTCCTTTTTTCAACACGTGCTCGAATCTAAAAAAGCGCTTTTTCGTGCTGTTTTTGTAATTAGGCGCTACTTCTTACTGGAGTCACGCGCAAGGAAAATAACAAAAAGTTGGTTCACTTCGGTTGTGCATTCGCATTGGCTTCCAGTTGCGTGACATAATTCTCGGTTATCGGACTTCCCGTAGATCTAAACCCTATGGTCGGGTCAATGACTTGTTGCTGCTTACGAACAGAATCTATAGGTCGTGAGGCCAAACTGGCTGCTTTGCATAAAGGTTGAGTTGGGCACGTATTGGGCATGTATTCTCCTGTGCCTCTCAACTTGCAACACGCTTTTGCTTTCTTTTTTTACTCGTTCTGTTGCTTGCATGCGTGCATCTGCGGTCGCGTGAGACATTGCTGTCGTCTTACTGTAGCAGATGATTTGTTGAAGACGCCTGCATGAGCCTGGCATTAGTCTGTTACCGCGGTTCGGCCTATTGCTATGATCTTGAGTACCTCAGGTGCGTACCCCTCTTTTCAACAATCCTTCGCATGTCCAACCAAGACGCCGCTGTCATTCTCCTTTGGCGCAATGTACGTCAATACGCAAATGAGTTTGTGCGTCGCTCGTAACTTTGCCTTCAGTGGCATGGTATTTTGTAATTCAGATACACAGTCAAAGATGCCCAACTTTGTGAACCCCAGATACTCCAAAGAAAAAGTAAGTGCCATGCCGGGAAAGCTTCTACTCAAAACAGCAATGGCATCGTCAGCCCAAACTTCAAAAACCCCAGTAATCATGCCACCTTAATCTTTTCCGCCGGTAATACTCCACGCCCGAGTTATGCAATGGTCGTGATGTTCATGGAAATCGTAATATTGAATTTTTGTAACATACTCGGCATCTAAAGATGCTTAGCATTATTGTATCGATCTCACGCGATCGTTTAATATGGAGGAGGGAAATTGTAACCGCCAGGCATTGGCGGTGGAACGGCCCCAAAGTTTGGTCTTCTCATTCCAGGACCGGGAGTTCGACGGTCGGATCGGGGCATAGGAGGAGGAGGAGGCTCCTGCGGATGCATCTGGCCTGGATCACCACGATACCCCGGAGGGCCAATTGCAGCTGGAGGGCCAGGAGGGGGAGGGCCACCACTCCGACGATTTACTTTTCGTGAAGTTGATAATTGACCTAGTGGTGGTTCCTTGACAGCCGGTTCGTCCTCCGCTGGTAGCGTAAGTTCAACAAGTCCAAAGAAATATTCCAGCACTTCAGGGTATCGCTGTACGCTTGCTTGCCAGTCCTCGTCGATACCGCGTTTTAGTGAAGCTTGTGCTTCAGCAACTTGCGTCGGATGAGGCGGTGCGTGATAGTAGTGATAAGCGTGGGCAGTGATTCGGTCCATATGTGCAGCATGGGCTGTTTTACGTTGATCGGTCAGGAGGCGGAAGTATTCAAGTATGTAATCTTGTGCGTGCCCACGAACCCAGGAACTAGGAAGTGGTACAGTCAGATATGTTTTAATGGATGGCGAAGAGGCCAGAACTGCATACCGAATTTCACTATATATCGATCGCATCATGCGATCTTCGGCTTGTTTGACAGCGACATCAAGACCCTTAGCCTCGCACTCACATGCCATGTTGGCTGGGGCGTGACATATCGCGCAGTCTGGATCCATCCTGAAGATAGACTTGCCACTATGTGGATTCGGATAACTTCTGGAATACATCTTAGCTGATATATCATGGGAATTGGTTTACAATAAGTTGAAGTGGACGATCGTAGTGTAAGAGATGAACAGGAAACAATATCCAGCTACGGTCAACTCATGACATCAACGTGAGATCCCCCTCCAACCCCGCAGACGTCTTTCATAAGGCTGTGTGTGCGTAGCAGAGGACCTGCAATGACGAGATCAAACAATGGGAAGACAGGGAATGGGGGCAGCAGTAGGGATAAGGATGACAGAGAGAAGTTAAAACGGACCTAATTAAAAGGCACGAGCCGTGTTAAAGTCGATTGACGGCGTGGCGGTAAAGAGATAACAACACTGGATTGAAAATTGGTCTGGTTTGTCCGTTGAGCACCAACTTGGGGAAAGAGAGCAGCTGTTTCGCTGGAGCCGGATGTATCCTGCAAGCATCAGCAGCTCTCAGGGCTCGAGCTGGCAATAGAGGGAGAAACTGAAGAGCGAGATGGAAGAAATCGCGTGGGGAAGCAAAGGAAGCTATGTGGAAAGATCGAATGAGGACAGGCCGACCACGTCTACAGTCGTGGCTCGAATGCGGGACCACGGATCGTATGCAGGCTGGCCCAATGGCTTCGAATGAGTACAAGGGAGGGGTCGATGGCGGCGAACTGTCGTTGGGTGATGGTGCGGCTCATACGCTGTTGCCAGGAAGGGTGGTGTTGACAAGCAGTAGTACGGTAGTATCACCAAATTTGGAGGGGTAAGTGGGACATAGACGAGGTGGACTTAAAACAAGAGTTGATCACTGACAGAGGCCGTGGTTTGACTCGAGTGTGATGAAATAACTCGAAAGCCACCAGCTGAACCCACTGGCGAATTTAAAAGAATCCGAAAGATGGTTGGGCGTGACAAATGGGGAGTCGGTTGGGCTTGAAGGAGGTAAGCCAGGAAGCATTTACTGATGATCGACGAATGAAGATGAAGATCGGTCAATTGTCAAGAACCCCGACAGCAAGGCAAAAGGGAGCACTGAAGAGCTAACAACCGAAACACGAGAGGCTCTGTTGGCTGTATCAGCTGCTGCAACACCGATTCACCGCATTTTGGCGTCAGCAGGCGTTTGTTGTTAAGCTCGGGAAGCTGGGGCTAGCCCAGTGCTGGTCGAATAGCAATGGGTGCCAGTGATGGGCCATTCCGGGCGAGCTGCAGGATCCCGCTGGGTCGATGCAAGACGAGCGTCGAACGGTCCGGGGAGTATCGTCGAAGTAGAGTTGAGATCCTTGAACGGCTACCTTTATCTATAATCGAGAACCGGACGGAGTTGTTGGGCGTAGTATGACTGCGTTTGTATTTCTAGTATGCGATATGGTCTCGCAGGAGGTAATGAATGTCGCCTGTAGGGTTGTGGATTACCGCCGGGAAGCAAGCTCCGCGAGCGTGATGCATCGGCTAGTGGCAATCGGCTGTCATGACGAACCAGAAAGAGCGTCGAGATATGATCGAGGGTGTCGTGAACGGAGGTTTAAATAAGGATGGAAGAAAGATGAGAACATGAAGCGGTTAGAGATCTGAAGTAGTCTTAACTGCACTGCCTTCCCTCGTTAGTCCTAGCTGAGACCTGAGGCACAGATTCGGTTCAGGGCAGTTGCCTGTCGTTCCTCACTGAAGTCCTCTTTCCCCTTTGGGACTTATACAAATACCACTTACCGCAAGAGATGGTATAATGAGAGATGGTAGTGAAACACAATAATATTTTCTAATTTACGCCTAGAAAGAATCTGAGATCTGTATAAATATGCTCAGTGAACATTAATATCAACTGATAATGGATCCATATTCCTCTCCAGCCCTCCGTTCATGCTCATCTGGGGGTTTTACGACCCCTCGATCGACCTCTTATCTAATCAGGAACCCTGACAAAATTCTACCAAGCTTGAGACGATTCATCAGACATCACCGGTAGGTACCCAACTTCTCAGCTTCGATTCGGCGGCAAAATTGTCAATCAACTACTACAACATGGCCCCCCGGTGCCCAACCGCGTCATCAACGCTTCTTCCATTTCTTTATCCCTCTGTGTTCCTGTCAAGGCATGCATCCGCTGGCGCAACAGCTCTTCGACGTCGCTACAACTCCACTGTGAACGACCTCCCGCAGTCACGGCTCAACCCTGCTCCTGACGATTATGCCTCCCCAAGCTTTTCCGACAAAGCATTCCTGACTTTGTACGCTGGCCATGGTGGAAATGGCTGTATCTCTTTTCTCCGCGAGGCTTATCTGGAGGAGGGCCCTCCCAATGGCGGCGATGGTGGACACGGCGGAAATGTCTACATCCAGGCAGCGCATGGAGAGACCTCATTGCACAAGTTAGCTCGCAAGCGATTTATTCGAGCTGGTCGCGGCAAACATGGACAGGGAAGCGCAAAGAGCGGAACACGGGGTGAAGACGTTATAATAACCGTACCCGTGGGAACAGTCGTACGTGAGCTGGAGCGCCAAGATCCAACTGCAGATGAGGAGATGGACATGCGTTTGTGGCGCGCTCAGCAAAAACAAAAAAGAAAGGAGGAACGCCTAGCAGCTTTGGAGAGAAAGCAGCGGCAAGAAGAAGACGAAGAGGCTTATGAAGAGGAGGAAGAGATGGAAGAAGAGGAGGAGGAGGAAGACCAGGATCCCGAGCGTCGCAAATGGCTTCTGTATCCCGGATTGTCTAAAACCGATGTCAAGAACACTGTCTTTCCTCGATTGCCCAAGCGCACTCGACTTCTCAAGCAGCCACCGCCTACAGTGCATTTGGACTTATCTCGCCCAACCCCTAAGCCAATTCTCCTTGCAACCGGCGGTATTGGTGGTTTGGGAAACCCCCACTTTACATCGCGAGCTCACCCTCGCCCAATGTTCGCAACGAAGGGTGAAGATTCTGTGACTATGAAGATCGAGCTTGAACTGAAGCTTCTCGCTGATGTTGGTCTTGTCGGTCTTCCTAATGCTGGAAAAAGCACCTTGCTCCGCGCTATCACAAACAGCCGTACTCGAGTGGGCAACTGGGCATTCACGACTCTTCAGCCCAACATCGGTACAGTTGTTCTCGACAAATACTCTGGTCGCCCTACCATCAAGAGTTACCGCCGCTATCCCGCCCAACTTGGTCTTCCTGAAGCAGTCGAAAACGAGCCGCGCACTCGCTTTACCATCGCCGATATTCCCGGTTTGATTGAGGGTGCGCATCTTGATCGTGGTCTGGGCATTGCTTTTCTGCGACATGTCGAGCGCGCTGGTGTTCTCGCTTTTGTCATCGACCTTTCCGCAGGTAATGCGGTCGAGGCTCTTGATTCGCTCTGGCGCGAGGTTGGACTATACGCTCAAATGCGTGATGAGGAAGAGGCCGATCGCGCTATTGACTCACAAATCGATTGGGATGTCACATCAGACCTGGATGGACCTATGAACTTATCACCAGAGTTCGAAGCTAGTCAGCAGAATTCTGACTCAAAGCCAGGCCTGCAAATTGCTGGAAAGCCATGGTTTGTTGTCGCAACCAAGGCTGACCTGCCAGAGACGCAGGAAAACTTTAAGGTACTCAAGCATTACCTTGACAGTATCACAAAGGGTGAAAAGCCTCATCCAAGTGGTGTCAAGGATGCCTGGACCAATAACTGCACCGTCATTCCAGTGAGTGCAATCAATGGTCAAGGCGTGGATAGAATTGTGCACTGGACTGTGGGACTATTAGACGAGTAGACGAAGATTTTTGGACACCTTGTATTATATCATCTGTAACAAGATTTCATCCCTGTCATGATTCAAACTGTAATAACACCAAAATACATGAAGCAACTGTACATATTGAGCCTTTTTCTTTAAGCCGCTTCCGTTTTCTCCTCATCCTGAGCCTCCTTAGCTGGCTCCGTTACAATTTCCACATCAGCGGGCTCCTCAGGTGAGGGAAGATCGGCAACATCCACTTCCTCCTTTGCGTTGGACTCTTCCGCAGCCTTCTCAGTCTTGTTCTGTGTAACAATGTTGATTAGAGGAGAAGTATCGTTGAAGATACGCAGCAGCATAGCTGATCGGTCCTCCTTGGGAAGCATAAGGTTGAGCGAGTGAATGCTCTTCCAGAGGGGTAGAGCCATGCGCTCTCTGAAGTCAGGGTCTGTTCCGTCAGGCTCAACGCGCAGGACGGCGCAACCCATGCCGATGTCGCGAACGCGCTCGCCAATCTCATCGAAACGCTCATACTTGCCATCGTTGATGCGAGGGAACATCTCGATGAGAAGTTTACGGAAAGTTTCCTTGTTGTGGAGGTGCACAACACGAGGCTCGCCGACGTAGCCCTGAAGAATGGGCATGCCCTCGGCCTGAATACGCCATCTGCAGATATCGGCTGAGGGGGCATCTTGCTTCATGTACATGCGAACACCGCCGTGGATGAACTTGATACCACGGCCCTCGTTCTCGGTGAGAATGTCACGGAGGAGAGCGCTGGTGTAGTAGATAGCCTTGGCAGGCTCACCCATCTCATTTCGGACCATGTATCGGTCGTCAGGAAATCGCTTGGAGATATGATAAAACTCCTTGATGCTCTGAACCGTAGGGTGGTCGATATCAAGGTACTTGAAAGCCTCCTCAACGGGGCCGTTTCGGCGAGGCTTGCTGCCCTCCTGGTTGACCTGAGGGGCAGGGGTTGCGGCAGCTGAGGGCTCAATAGAATCAGTCTTGACCTTTTTAGTGGGCTGATCTTGAGCTTCCTCAGTCTCGAGAGGGCGCTTGTTGCCATTTGTGGATGCGTCATCCATGATAACATCTTCTTGCTCCTCTCCAGTTTTGGCGGGTGTGCTCTCAACCTCGACAGGTGCGACCTCAGGCTCAGCCTTCACAGAAGCCTCCTCTTTAGCGGGTGCCTCCTCAGTAGCTTTTTCATTAGGAGTGGCCGCAGCAGAAACCTCAGCAGATGCCTCAGCCTTGGCAGGCTGCTTTGTCTCCTTGGTCTCGTTCTCGTTTCTGGCCTTGAACTCAGACTTCTTCTCCAATACAGTGATAAAGAAACCACCAGTATCCTGCATGTGAGGGTAGACTCGCATGCAGCGCTCAAGAGGAAGATCGGCGCACTCTGTGCCCTCGAGTCTGGGGAACATGGTCTCAACAACTCGTCCGGGGATGACACCTTCAGCGCTCTCGTTGGCGAAGTCCTCAACCTCCTTCCATGAACTCCAGATCCTGGCGCTCTTATCCATAATCTTCCAGTCCTTCAGTCCAGGGTATCGCTTGAGGTTGGGAAGCTCGTTGCTACAGTCGACAATCTCGACGTTTTCGGGACCACCACAACGCTCAATGGCAGAGACAACTACTGACTCGTTCTCGACCGGGTTCATACTACAGGTAGAAAAGACGACTCGGCCACCGACCTTTAGGAGCTGAAGAGCGCGAACCAAAATCCTGATCTGGGTAAGATGTAGACCGAGGGCGCTTCCAGGCTGCCAATCCTTCCAGATATTTGCGTTCTTTCGCAGAGTTCCATCACCAGAGCAAGGCACATCAGCCAGAATACGGTCAAACTTGAGGTAAGTGGGCTTCTTGCCATCCTTGGCGGGGAGTCTGATGGAAGGGAACTGAGTAGCATCGTGGTTCGTAACGAGGAGGTTGGGAGAAGAGAGTCGCTTGAGTTGATGGACAAGCATGTGTCCGCGCTTGTAATCGGAGTCGTTAGCGACAAGCATTCCAGTGGCTCGTCCAGCATCACTAGGGTCAGCTTCCAGGTCGGCCTCCATTTCCTCCTTAGTCTCGTCACCGAGATCCAGGCCATCCTCTTGAGCGTAGGATCGTAGGACCTTGCGCACACGAGCCTCCTCACCCTGGTGGATCATCTCGAGCAGTTGCGCAGCCTTGCTTCCAGGAGCAGCGCACATGTCGAGAACTGTCATGCCAGGGCGGAGGTCCATCAACATGGGAGGAATCATACTGACGACTTCCTGTCGGCTGATGTTTCCAACGCTCGTCTCGGAAACCAGGAATTTCTGGAATGCGGCGAAAGGAGGGAATTTGCGAACGACATTCTTGGGGGTAGTCATCCACCAAGCCAACTCGTCGGGGTACCAGGGGACAGGTCGAGGAGGCTCGACAGGTCGGCCATCCTGGTGCTCGATCTTGACGATTTCGGGGATATATCTGGTCTGGAGAAGGCTCTTGACAAGGACGGCGTGGCTGGTTGCGCATAAATGTTAGCAGACAAATTTCGATTTCGCGTCAACGCGATCACAACAACGTACCCCTTGGAACCGCAGAATCTGAAGCTGTTGGGGAGTTCGCGTCGGAGAGCTTCCCAGTAAGCGTTCTTCTCCTCCTCAGGAAGCTGGAGGAGGGTATCGTAAAAGCGCTGGAGCTTCTCGTTCTCCTTGGGGATAACAGCATAGTCTCTCCAACCGCTTCTATCCTGTCCACCACCACCACCGCCTCGGCCACCGCCGCCGCCTCTTCTATTCTTGCCCTGCAATGGAGAATGTCAGCATTGTATAATTGACACGTTTAGGGGAGTGTGTTGCGCACCCTGAAGCTCTTTTTACCCATTGTCGCAAATATTGTGAAGTGGATGAACCAAGGGAAACCTCCAATGCGACAGAAAATTTTGGGCTAAAAAGGCTGCGGGGCATTTTTCAGCATCTGCTCGCGCTAATCATGCAAGGTTTGGAGTAGGTTCATGACGACGATTTTTATCTCTGACTTTTCTAGGCATATTTACCTCGATTGAGAATATAAAATAGTGGGTTCCTGGGGAAATTATGACAGTTATTCACTGAGAGCTCAATCTATGTATGTAGATTCAATCAAAGACGACCTTTTGAGTAAACCAATGGTTGAACTTGTGGTCTCAGCGCTGTTAGTGGGTGATCGGGTAAGCTCAGCTGTGCTTCATTTCCACTGTGACTCTTCAACCTATACCTAGGCAGGTAGTCTGATATCCATTAATATTATGACTCTGCAACAATAAATAGTACCTCTTTATATACTTTATGTGAATATATTCATACGACTGCCTGTTCTTACCTATCACCCACACTAATATTCAGAACTCGATACCATCAACACCATGAACAACGCACATCAGAGGTTGCTTCGACGACCAAATGGGCGACCTGAAGCCTGCGATCCGTGCCGCTTGCGCAAAGTTGCATGCGATCATAGACGACCTGCCTGTGTCAGATGTCAGAGACGAGGAGAGGCCTGTGTCTATACAGCATCGACGCCACGTACTCAGGGCTCGAGCCAATCAAGCCCAGGACTCATGAGTCAATTGGAGTCTGGATCACAGTCACCCCCGCCAACGAAGCCAATGGTACGAGGATATGCATTCAGTCCAGGTTATCTTGGCTTTACAAGCTACAACTCTGCTTTTCAAGGGGCCCGAGAGAGTCTGTCGACTTCTGATACAGGCTCAGAGTTTGCTGGCACAGATGTTGCTAGTTCTGGTGATGAGGATATCCGTTTACGCACCTTGCCCTTACCCACACAGCAGATGTGCCTTACTGTTCTACAATATCTCCCGGGACGACCAGATGCGCATATGGTATATTACGATCAGCCAGGTCCTGAGACTACCACGTCATGGCCTCATACTGCTGTATCGCGTATCGTTGCATCTCTGCGGCAGCTTTTTCAAAGCTTCGAAGGGAGCGAGTCGTTTGACGAGAAAGTTGCAGATGTCTTGTGCCGCAACACTTCTCGGCCAATACAGGATACCTTTGATGATTTTAACGACTGGATAGCGCAGTTCTGCGGTTCAAACCTTCGATGGGAATCGATCGGTCTTTTATGGGCACACGTTGAGGGTCTTTCGGATGCGCTATCGACGCTGAAGTATCGCCAGCTCCAATGGGTAGAAGGCAAACGGTCATCTGTGGTCTCGCATGAGCACCTACACTACTGTATCGAGATTACGCGCCACTTCACTGCCGGCAACGATCTCCTTCTCGATCTCTGCCGTCGACACGCCGCCCTTGGGACCCTGGTGTACGGGGATGCTAGTAAGGTTGCTTTGTATGCCTGAGCTTCTTATGCTGATATTGCAGGTCCTATATACTGGAATTCCCACGGCTTGTGTATATCTATGTAACAGTCACCCACTCTTTTCCAAATAGCTTCTGGCTACTAACATTGATTCATGCTACTATTTCTAGGTCTTCATGCCTCGGTAGAGGCACTACAGCACACAAACGCATCATTCTGTATTGAGAATAGGCGTTTCATCTATGCTTATATTTTTGCGAACGATAAATCTATGGTTTCTTTTACAGGCAGACCTCCACTCCTTAGCCGCCGCTATTGTTCATCCCTACCCCCATCTGATTTGCCGGATAGCTGCATGGTATCTAGGGATGCTATGATGGCGCAGTACGAGGCTTTAGATCATAGAGGCTGGAACACTAGGGGTGAAATTCATCCTAACAGCTACATACGAGCTCGTTATAAGATGGCCTATGTCTTTGACGAAGTCATAGAAATCGCATTTGGCAACGACGCCCATGTTACTCTTGATTATCTCCAGTAAGCTATATGGTAAATTGAAGGTCGTTCGCTAACACGGGGTTTGTAGGGGTATCAAGGCTCGTGTAACTCGGACATATATCGAGATGCCCTCACATTTGATTTTCAACTACCAAGATCTTGATAATTCAGACATTGATGTCAATGTTCTTTACCTAAGAATACTGATTTACCTTGCTCATCGAAGAGATATCTTTGTCATAGAGAGACTAATGCTTCAGCATTCTGCGGTTGACGACGGCTCGTTATTGACAACTAGCTTTGATTTAGTAAAGGTAACAGTCATGCTCTGGATACACAAGAATCGATTTGCACCTATGAGACGGAATTTCGAATGGCTTGTAAGTCTGAATTCAAGCCTGCGATTATGGATATTTGTTCTAATTCGCCAATTGCTTAGCTGGTAGCATATGCTGCTCCGGGAGGGGGCATACTCTGTCAGGAACTGCTTCAGCCAACGTTCTCCGGTATCCATCCTCTCAATCCCGCTCTTTCACGTTCGAGCATCATACAGCAACTTAGCTTGCTCGTTGCTTTCCTGAACTGGGCCGGACCTAGCTCTCCGAACAGGGTTGTGTGTGCCGATTGTGAGGCCATCATTCAGCGTGTGCTTGATCAGCATCTAAACTCGACGCCTGCAAACAACGCCAGCCTTGAGCCTATAAATGCAGGTTTTCCTCATTCTTTGAACTTTGGATTTGAGTTGTTAAATACTTTTGAGTGGCTCCATAATGGCATGTAAGATGGTAGAAGGTCGTGGGATAGGCAATTACAATGCATGTGTAGAAGTACCAATCACTTATCAAATTTATGCCTAAATTTATCTAAAATTCCTAAAATCGAAAATCAATTTTACTAATCTTAGGTGCCGTTTTGGCTAAATTTCATAAGAGTGCCCAAATACATCATGTTGATGAAATGTATTCAGTTGAAGCCATTATTAGGTATGCACGGAGATGCTGCCATGGATGTTGCTATGTCTTGATTAGCTACATCTTCGGTTGAAAAGCCACTATGGCGAGGCAGTTTTTCAAGACTTGTTTTTAGGTGCACATCAGTTCGGTAACGCTTAAATTATCTGGAAATGCTCTATCAACGCTTATACAAATCATGCTCCATGGCTAGGCTCGCTAGCTGGAACAAAATGGATGGCCAACTTGGGCTATAATAAAGACACACACGATTGACTGATGAGGGGAGCCTACATCATCAAACCTCCAAAGACTCCGGCCATGGCGACACCGAAAGTCATCAGACCCCATCGAATCTCTCCTCGGGCCTCAAGACCAGCATTGGCTCCAGCGCTCTCTGTTGCGGATGCACTCGCAGCAGTTCCAGTCGCTGTGGTCGTGCCAGAAGTAGCAGATCCCGAGGCACTGCCTGTTGCTGTGGCCGAGCCGAAGTCACCGCCGCCGGTTGACTTGGGTGCTTCGCTGCCATCAGAATCAGAGGCGGCCTTGGCAAAGGCTTCGAAGCTCTTTTGACCGCTGGTACTGGTTGTTATGTCAGTATGTACTGTTTACGCGAGTACAATAGGGGGCACTTACGGAGCGTTGATGGCACCAACCATACCACCGGGGCAGTGACCTTGCACAGCACAGTAGTACCAGATGGGGTCCTCGGACTTGACCTCGATGCTGAAGACCTTGTCGCTGACCTTATCCTTCACGTTGAAGTCGCCGCTGTAGAAGGCGGTGCTGTTCAAAGGCTCACAGGGCTTGGCGAAGCTGCTCTGGGCAACGGAGTGAAATCCTTGGTAGAAATGGAACTCAACAGTGTCGCCGACTTTGGCCTTTGTTTGAGGGGGTGTGAAGTTGAGGCCGCTCTCTCCGACTTTGACGATGTGGGTGGCAGCAGAGACGGTGCTGGGGATGGCAGCGAGGGCCAGGAGCTTGACGGCGGGAGCGTGCATGTTTGCGATTGTTGATGTTGATGATGGTGTTGGTGTTGGTGGTGTTTGTTTGGTATGTGAGAGACAAGTGTTGGAGATGAAGGCAGAGATGAGTATGATACAAAATCTAATTGAATGTTTCTTTGGTCCTCTTTATACTAAATCCAATTGATGCTAACAAAGAAGTCAAGTTAAACACTTCCCCCCGTCACACTGATGCAAGGGCTTCCCTCTAGCCTCAAACCAGGATGAAGCACGCAGTCGGCCGCTTCAAACACAGCCACTCGGCATTTGCAGCAAATCTTTTGGTCCCGGAGAGTCTGATGGCCCGGCATGAATTGGCTTTGGGGTTCTACGCGAAGCGCTAAATCAAACGGGAGCTCCAAGACGTCCCAAACCCAGCCGAGACTCTTTGTGTAGCAAAACCCTTATTGTCGTGTCGACTTCAATGCTTGACTTCTTTGGCGCCGGCATTTTGGTGCCGCAAGGACAAGAAAAACAGACGCCCTTTCGTACGCGCCCTGGCTTGGGTGGCACCGTTTCACTTGTGCATCAATAGTCGGCAAGCCATTGCCGTGATATCCAGGAAAGTCTGGACTTCAGGTCTAGACTCTAGACCAGACCTTCTGGGCCGTCATAGGGTAGGCGGAAAGCTGACATTCTGATTTCAGATATGCGTATATCCTGCCTGTAAGATGGGGAAACAATTACCTGCGTCGTAGTCGTATACAATGGTTGTCAGACTGTATTATCACGCTTGATAACTTGATGATTGCGCGGCTTCTACGGATTACTATTATGCCTAGTTCAACCGTATTCGCAATAACACCATGAATAAAGTTTGTTGACTACCGAGGCTAGCTCCCCAGATTTATCCCTAGCCTTAGGGTACCAAAAGAGATAGCAGCTTTAGACCATATGACAGAAATCCTCAGGTAACTCCAGACCAAAACATGGTAATAATTTACCTAATATTTATATATGTCCCGGTCCAGAGAGTCGAATTTTCTGACACCCTATGGCTTTGGGTCGTATAGCTATGGTGGATCTTGAACTACCACCAATTGTAGAGTAACATCGTTCATCTCCTAGACTGCGAGGCCTCCGCATGTTTATTCCTCTTCGTTATGTCAAACGTTCCGAGACATGGTGGAATGATACTATGAGTGTTACCAAACTGTCTTGGCGAAACAGAGATCTAAATCTGATCTAGTTACAAGTTGGCTGGGGTTGAGCCGACTGGCCCAACTCACGCGGGATAACGGTCGGTAAAAAGTGAAATGGCTCTGGTCTCGGTTCCTGAACGCCGTGTCTTGTTTCCAAACCAACTCCAATACAGGATGAAACTGAACGCCGCGTTTTAGCTTCCACGCGATTGATGCACCTCACAATGCATGATCCTTCAAACAACAGTCTTGAGATATCGCAATTTACAAACAAGGGACTATTCTTCACAATATGCAGTAGTAAAGCAGTATCATGTTATGGTATCCGTACGCAGTTTCGAATTTCCAATGCTATACCAAAGCTTGGGTTGGGCACGGTGTAACCTCTCACGCCAGTGACCAAATTTGCAACTGCGCTTACCCTAGAGACAAGCACTATTGCCCACGCACTTCATAATACTCGGACATAAACCCTTAATATGGAAGCTGGGACAATTATACTTCGCGCTTGATTTTAGCATTTGTCGTTAAGCATCACTGACAAGGGCACATATATCTGCGCCACAGTCAGTACGTCGGTATAAAAGTTATGTGTATTAGTAAAGTTTAGTCAAGCTGCTGTCATCACATATGCCGAAGCTTGCTGTTGAAAGACAGCCAGATTAGGCTTCTGTCGTTCATTGACAACCATGTGCTTCATCTGCCGAACTTCTGAGAAAAGATTGCTCCATTGATTCACTCGCGAGGTGCAAACCAAAGTCAAAAGTAATGAACCTCTCCACTCGCCGCCGAGCAACCACCGTGCGCAGTGGGAAGGTGCTGACATAATCTAATTTCACCGACGCACGGACCACAATCATCACCTATATAATCTCGCTCTCCCTCTCTCCTTTAGTCTTTTTTTCCTTTTCTTCTTCATACTTACCTTGTTTGAAGGAAGCCAGCTCATGAATCGGTTTCCTTAGCATGGAAGGCCTGCATTGCACATCGCGGAGTCGTTTCCTTGCTCTATTGCCCTTCGGGGTCATAGCAAGCGGAATTTTTGATACCTTCACTATTTTCATTATGAGCTTGGCTTGATGCCGGGCCATGAAGAAGATATATCAGGTTGTAGAAGTGGTCCACCGTTAGAGTCAAGATGTTCTCATAGGCACGGTAGTGGAGCGTTAGGCCTAAGTCGCGTATCTTTGGGATATTTCTTTAATATGCAGACACTGACTGACCTGAGAGGTTTTGGCGTAAAATATACTGTCCGTAGCAGGTTTGAATACGATGTTTATGTCACCAGAAATGCACAGCAGTTAAGTCGAAATATTGCGCTCATATTGATCATTGGTTCAATCTAACCATATACCAGTGTTGTTACGCTCCAACGTGATCCTCCGCATTATTAAAATTTCCCCCATTTCTTGAAACTCGTGTCTTCGTTGTTATTCGTAATTTATGGCTTCTTCCACTGTCCGGCGTCCTCGACGCCCTTGGAGATGCTGTTGAGGCCACCCTCGAGTCCAGTGCCGAGGTTGCCTACAGCGTTACCGAGAGGAGCGCCAGTGCTGCCAGTTGCTGAGGAGACGGTGTCTCCAACACCGCGGGTTGCGGCTCCGGTAACGTTGCCGACTGTGCGGCCGAGGCCACCGACAGTGTTGCCCAGTGTGCTTGTGAGGAAGTTGGCGGCTCCGCCGACGGTCTCGCCAATGTTACCGTCGTTGGTCTTGTTGTTGCTCATGATGGCGGTGGTGGGTATGATTTAGTAGAGTAGTCTTTGTATGTTTGAGTGTTGTGTGTTTGATGCTTGAGATATTGTAGACTAAAGAATAATTCACAAAAAATCAGCGGAATGTTGCTCTCTTAAATGCATTCCTCTTCCCCCAAGAATCTTTCGAATATCTTGTCCGTAAATCAACACAAGAGTTACATCACCGGATGACGTCAAACTCTTGAATCCCTCCATGTCGATTTGCCCACCAGCCACACAAGCATCCCTCCCGCATGTCTAAAATGACGTTCCTCGACACATAATTACGCATTCCGGTGTTTCGAAGACATGCAGAGGTGTCCCGGTTCGTTGATCTCATAGGGCAAAAGGCCTGGGCTAGCAGGCATCTACGGACAAGTGCTCGTGGTGAGCTTTTGATGTCATGTTCTGGAACTTGGACCCTTGAATGGTCGGACGCAGGCTGTTTGTGGCGCACTCGTCCGTTAGCTGTCAGACTGTGAGGCTGTGACTGGTCGACGACAGTACCAAAGCATTCATCTTGATATTGCGCAGCATCCAACTCACACATCAAGATCTTGCGCGATGCAGGAGATGCTGATTTCAGGTTGCATCGTCATTGCTCCACGATCTGGGCGGGGAACAACCAAGGTCATGACGTTGGACGCGTACGCAGAAGGATAGTAATAGAATCATCAAAGGACATGCGAAGGTCATTGAGAGGTGGAAAAACAATCATGGACATGGTCATCATGCCCGGCTTTTGATTATGTATGCTCTGATCTATGTAGTAAGAAACCAAACCCAAGCAAGGAATGCGCCATCTAACCAATGTTGAACTCGTCCGCTGCGGAATTCATCAACATCATGCTCTTCTTCCTGATGAGGTTCTGGTTTTGCCTCTCATCTCCTGCAGCCTGCTCCGGATCCTTCTCCACACCCCTATTCGTTCGCTTCTTGGTTTTCCTCTCCACACCCGCACCGATGCCGCCAGGCGCCTCTCTCAAGCCGTAACTCTTGGCCGTGTGTCCCAGGTGTAGTTCCGAGATGTCAAAGTGCTTTCTCTCCTCCTTGGTGTGCGTAGCATATGCTCTGATGTGGGACTTGAATCCGTTTCGAGCAAGTTCCAGTCGCTTGGCGTCCTCGAGCAGGCGCTGTTCGATGTGTAACTGAAGGGACTCGGCCTTGTTGTGGAAAGAAGTCCCATCCTCTGGCTTCGCGGACGTCTCGACGGGGAACTCGAGCTTGGTCATCATTCCCTTTTGAAGGATAGAGTCATAAGACTGTGGTGTTGGTGGTGTTGACGCTTTTAGGAGTTCGATGTAGCCTTCTTCGGTTCCGGGGAGGAGGAACAGCATGGCGTCACCGGGTCTACCAGCACGAGCAGTTCGACCGACACGATGAATATGATCGGCGAAGCTGAAGGCAGGGTCATATTCGATAACCAAGTCGACCGATGGAATATCCAAACCACGGGAAGAAACATCGGTGGTGATTAGCAGAGACGGTGACTTGCAAGCCGAGAATGATCGGAGAGTGGCTGTACGGATCGGTTGTGACAACGATCCATGCATCCGGTGTAGAACGACCTCGGGGCTGGCTGGTGAAGTGATATATGCAGCCTTTCCAACTGTTCTGGAGATTGCTTCAGCCTCCTTGGATGCTGCGTCCTTGGGTCCTGCTTCCTTGGGCGGTGCATCTTTAGACCCTGCGTCTTTAGATCCCGTCTCCTTAGCATCAGTCTCCTTAGACCCTGCCGCAGGCGTAACGGTGCTGCTGTTGGGGTCTCGTAAGAGTTCGTAGTGAAAGTCGACAGAGTCCGCACATGATATAAAGACGATAGCCTTCATGGTCTTTCCGCGTCGAGAGAACGTGGACTTGAGGTAGGACATGAGGGTGACGAGTCGGAGCTTGGCTGGAACAACAGAGTAATACTGATGAAGCTGAGCGGGTGCCTTCATCTCCGACTTTTCCACATCAAGCTCGATATCCTCCTTCTTTGCAGCAATAAATGTCGCATCTGCCAAACTCATCTCTCCCAGTTTCTGAACGTTCATCTTCATTGTAGCCGAGCATAGTACTGTGACTCTTCGCTCTGGCAGGGCCTTGAGTGGTGTTCCGTCGGGTAGCTTGTCAGATGGTTCAACCGACTTCAATGTGGTGATAACCTTCTTCAGGTCCTCCTCGAAACCCAGGTCCATAAGTCGATCACCTTCGTCGAGAATCAACCATCTAACGGTGCTGAGGTTGAGTGCTTTTGTGTTGTCGATGTGATCAGCAAGTCGTCCAGGCGTAGCGACCAAGAAGTTGACACCCTTCCTTATACGAGCCTTCTCTGCCTTCTTTGACTCTCCACCAGTAATCGCAGTCGAGACAAGCCATGGAAATGGCCGAATGAGCTTCTCCAGAACTGTGTGAACCTGTTTGGCGAGTTCGCGAGTAGGTGCGACGATAATGGCGAAGGCGCCAGAGTCTCTGTGGATCTGGGCTTTACCCTTCTCGCTGAGCTGTAGAACACGGTGCAGGATAGGCAAAAGGTAGGCCAAAGTCTTTCCGGAACCTGTTTCAGCCTGCACAAACGCATCGGAGCTATTCGTCAACATGTGAGGAATGACCTTGTTCTGAATGGCCGTAGGTCGCTCCAGGTTCATCTTGGCAAGTTCGTCCACAAGTCGGGCGGATATCGTCAAGGTGCCGAAGTTGGCAACATCTGATAGAGGCGCATTGGTCGCTTCCGGGGCAGTCCATTCTCCCTGCTTCTCTTCGGCTTCTGTCGTCTGAGCGGGGTTGAACGAGAAGAGGCGCGAAATGACTTGTCTTGATTTTCCATCTGACTGCTGGTTTCGAGGTTGTCCGGAGTGGGCGCCTCCATGTCCGTCGCTATCTGTGTGTCTTGGTCGCGCATTGAACCTGTTGGGTGTCCTAAAATCAAATGAATCATTTTCGTAGTCTCCGCCGTCTGTCCTCTGACGTTTTGAGGATCTGCCCTCTTCAGGTCCATCTCCTGAAGGTTTAGGTTCAGAGGGTTTTCCAGAGGCCAACCTTGCCGACTTCTCGGCTTGTTTCCTGTCGCGCCAACGTCCACCCTTGAACTTGACCTGGGGCTTAATAGGGCCCGACCCCAGGTCAAAATTTAGAAGCATTCCATCGTCAGCCATAGTCGCAACGTTGTTGAGGTTGGTCTATAGAGATTCTACGTGGGGCTTGCGATATTCTCGATACCGCATGTGAAGAAAAAATAAGAAGTGGAGACAGGCACATCTTATCAGTTTATCGCCTTATCGATAACGTTAGTGACCACTCTAGACTACTTTTAGTCTTCAAGCTTCAAAGTTGTCTTTTGAGACTACATATTGATGCATAGGATCAATAATATCGCCCTCGTAAATTCGAAGAGACCAACATGGCGTAGTCAGAGACTACACCATGACACACAAAGATAGTAAGGGAACTTAGGTATTCGTGATAAGCTAAGGGAAATAGTCGAAGCTCTGTTGCTTGACTACCTGTCATGACCTGTGACTGTTGATAACCCTTTCAAGTCGCGAGTCATATTTCCCAAGATTCCTTAAGAGAAAGACATCAATAGAAAACGACGTGTATGGCAACAGAAAACAACGAGCTATTTGCTGACCCGAAGAATCGCGAGAACACTATGCAAGTGTAGACCGCGTAGGCAAGAGGTCTTGCGAATGCGTCGATGATCCCGGGAGACAACGGACCTCCAAGTGAAACACATCGCAATCTAAATCTACGAGGCACAAACTTTTGGCAAATCGCACCTACGTCAGTATGCTTGTAATGTGCGACGCATCGGAGATTGCAGGCTGAAGCCGAACATCAACAAACCTGATGTATCCAGTTAAACTTGTTCCTCAGTAATTGCTGGGCGTAAGCCGTCTGTAATTTTGATCCGTGTCGCATCCGAGCGCACGGGTTTCTGAAGTCCGTTCTGGAAGGTGCCACAGATTGATAACTGACAGCCGGGCTAACTAACACCCAAATGTCCAAATGCAAATCTCCAATCGCTAGATGGACATTGATGGAGTTAACAAGCGAGAATGCCGGTCCGTCTGCTTACACCCGATCGGACTCGGCTATTTACCTCGGGCGGGAAAATGTCATTGTCAGCTGCAATCCATACTGATCCGTGGCATCCGTAGTAAACGGGTCTTTTTCGTTGATGGCAATCCATGTGACGGACCAAAATTACATGCAGCCCTGCCACTGCTTCACAGCCCTGGACCCCAACCACGTTTGGGGCTAAACTATACCACTTGTTGACGTTGCCACTGTCATGATGAAGGATTTGTTGTTTTGGTTTTCGTGTTTGTGGCTAGGGCAAAACGGAGAGCTGGCGGAGGGTCGACGGAGTTGCACTATCTGCCCCGGGGGGAGAAACCTGTAAGAATTGGTTGGCCACACAATTAGTATCAAGCAACAAAGTACAACATGGTACTTCTGCCCTTTGATAATACTGTAAAATAGCAGCTGACTTTTGTTGTTTTTCTCGTACAGCCTGGCTGAGTCTATAGAGATTTGCCACACCTTGTGTAAGCTCCCCAAGCTTGGAGTTATGCTTGGAGCATTTCTGAAGGGGACGTAGATTCAACCATTATTGATAACTTTGAGACTCAGTAATATTAATATCAATTTTCCACTCAGTTAGTAATTAATTTGACCATCATGAAATATCATTCAGCTCCACCATCATGATTCCTGGCTACTAACACGAAAATAAAAAATAATAAAAAATGTCAAGATGATCAAAATCGAAGTTACCCTGGTTAACCCAGACAAAATGTGTCCTCTTTTTTGCGGGACATCAGGCATTGACCCGACAGGTTGGACGTGGGAGTTTTCCGGCTTCTCCCACACATACTACACTAAAGCACATAGCCAATCAAAGCTAATGAAAACAACATCTAAGGAAGTTTAAGACAGGGAGGGCTGGACCAAAAGCACCGGTTTGTTCTCGCCCTGGCCACCATCAGAAACTAGAAAGTTGGATGGCAGATTAAAGTTAGTCAATGACTTCGTCAAGACCCTTGGCTCTGGGCCTGTTGATAATGATGATGCGTCTAGAAAAACGGTTCCGCTGTACGCTTAAATCGTCATGTATGGTCATCAAGGGTCGCGTGCCAAAGGGTCTGTCAGTGCTGTACACCATTACGGAAAGGAATGCGTATGGATACGTGTGTATGCATTTTGATTATTCGTGTTGTGCGCTGTGCCGTGTCTCTGACGATATGATGCCTCTGCAAAAAAGCACCTGATATGATTGAGAAGATAACACAAAATACCACTGTAAAAAGCAAGGAAGCAAAAACCTTACTTGCCAGACGACAGGCAGTTTCCCGAATTCCATGAAAGCTGATTGGTCAATGGTAAACCGCAACCAAGTCTTCCCAACGGGTTCTCCAAAACGCCATACCCAAATGGTCTAGAATGTGTGTTCTGCTCATGGATACGCATGTTCATGCGAGCGGTGGGAATTCCAGCATCTATGTTTTCTAGGATCAATGATCGGTGTGAATGCGCGTGTAATGGACTAAGCAGTATGAATCGTTGCCACATGCATTAGGTCCCCCCGCAAATGGATATCGAGTGAGGTGGTATGCGTTTTCCAGTTCCATTGGCATCCTTCTCACCTTGACCTACCTGAAGCTCTCTCTACGTATTGTTCGGTCGGTCACCTGGAAGCTTTGCCTCCGGAGGTTCTAGGGAGCAGGAGAAAAAAAGACGGGACCGAGGCGGAGCTGAACCTCGATGGCCGCTGGGAATAACTTTACTTACAGGCACAGGGTTTGAATTGAGTCATCCATTCCAGAACCTCCCACTCAAGCCTCGTTCCTGATGGAGTCCAGGGCAGGCACTCACACGCTGTAAAAGTGCCTCTAGTCCCTGTTGACACCCACTTCCGCCGCCAACAACGACCCGAACTCCGCGCCCCCGACAAGGCCGCTACCGCCGCGCAATCATCATCGACGATTGTAGGTACTTTGTAGCGATAACAGACCGTGGAGGAAACCCATTCAGTGGGCAATTGATCATGACAAGCTCCGTTTTGAGGGCTTGACGAGGGCTTCCCCACAGATTACGGTATTAAGCCGCTACAGCTCAAGAGGCAGCTTTTGTCAAGTACCGTACCGTACAGTACCTGCCAAGTGTATCCACTCCACTGCACCTCACCTCAGGCAAAGAGAAAAAAAAGGCAGCCACTCCCCCGACCCTAAGGACCGGGTCCATTCAATATTCACCCTCCACTGGTCTTCTATCTCATACCCGAGGACAACCCCCCCAGACAGAGTAATAGTTTTTCTCTTCGATCTGACTCGAAGTGTTTCTTCTATTCTTTCTTTGCATTCTTCACCTCCTCCATAATTCATCTATCAATCTGGTCAGCGCGTTTATTTGACGGCGTATTTGCTGTCAAATGAACCTGCAATTGATTACACTCCCTTTTTTCTAATGTAAGTGCCACTTCAGTTTGTGTTTTTGGTCCACTACACACCACTATTCCTCCACGCCTCCCTGTATCGCGTGGTTCGACACAGATCTCATAGTCGTTCGACTCGACTCCAGCTTTGCGAATCCTCAGGCATATTCCCAACAACACATGATTACACTTGAAACACAGCATTGTTGCTTTCTTATTTGTTCTTGTTACTGATATAGAGGCTCCATAGTCTTCCTTCCCCCCCGGGTGGTTTCTAAATGCCCACCATATACTCCTCCCTATACTCGAATTTCGTCCGTCAAGGATCAACATTCGCAAAGTCGATCACAACACACGGTTACGCCCAATCCGTTGTTGCCGCTGCCCATCCCCACGTTCTCAACTCACAGAACCGACCTGTCTTCGTACGACGAAAGACCAATCGACTTGGTCGCTTCTCTAACCTCCAGCTTCACTCTGCCTTTCACACCGAACGCACAGCATCTTCGGGCCTTCCGTCCGTAGAACTTCGCCCCGGCCAAAATCATGGAGGTTTAGACGCGTATTTCGAGGCCTTGCAGGACCAACAGGCCACCGGTGAAGTCGACCCCGAATGGACCCAGTTCGATTTTCAGAAGAGTATTGAGTGGAAGCCCAGCGCAGCCTCTATTTTGACCAAGGATCAGGCGACCGCGCAAGATGTTATTGAGCAGGCTTTGATTGAGGATGCCGAAGTGAAATCGAATCTATCCATCGAGGACCAAGCAGCTCTCGCGCACATCGATGCTGCCCTTGAAAGAGAGCTCGAGGCGCGAAGTCTGCAGGAGGCAGTTGAAAATGCTGCCGCTGAAGGACGATCGGTCTCTAGCCTTGACTTCAAGTCCCGATCACCAGTTATTTCGAGGCCACAGACCCCAGGAAGTGTTGCTCGCAGCGCGACCCCTTCGCTTGACTCTCAATCGCTATCATATGCTGGTCACCTTCACAAGCTCGCTGAGAATGGCCGATATGTTGAGATCCCAGCTGTCTTCGAGGCCATGTTGGCTACTGGCGTGCAACCCATTGCCGGTGCCTACAATGCTCTCCTATTAGCTGCTATTCATATCCCCATGAAGAAGATCGAAATTGTGTCCAAGGCTCTGGATGTCTACGCTGATATGCTCCGAAGAAAGGTGTCGCCTGATGCTGATACTTTTAACATTCTTGTTGGCCTTCTGGCCTCCCGATGTCTGGAGGTTGCTGAACTGAAGGCAGCTTTGGAGGACAAGAGGGTGCGATTCGGTGGCATGGATGAGCCTGGCAAGTTCATGCTTGCATCCCACGAGCTTGAACATGCTATCCTGTGTGAGGATGATCGCCTTGATCTCGCCGTCAAGTTGTTCGACACATCGGTTGATACCAATGTTGCCGAGTACACTGCCGAGACTTACCACCAGCTGATCACCGCTTGTGCCAAGGATGGGCGGGTCGCTGACATGCTGCGTCTTTTTGAGCACATGGAGGCTAGTCAGATCATTCCTTTCGCTGCTGTGTTCCCTACCATGATCACTGCCTTTGCCTCATCTGGAGACCTGATCAGTGCTGTTGAATGCTACAACGAATATCGCAACCTGGCCATCGCTCACGATGTCGGACAGAGCACTCTCAATGATCGCCTTGACGCTGAGGTTTACGCTGCAGTCATCAATGCTTACGTGGTTACTGATAAGATCGAGGGCGCTATGAAGTTCTTTAAGAAGATTGTCGACGAGTATGGTGTCCGTGCTGCTGATATCAAAGATGCTCTGGTCACAACTGGTTTTGTCAAGGGCTTTATCACTCGAGGCATTTACCAGGAGGCTTTCCATTGGGCTCAGTCTGTCGAGGCTGAATCTCGTGCTAAGGCCATGGGTGAGATTGCAACGGTCGCTGCAGATAAGGATGACAAGGATACCGCAGTTGCGGCTTACAACGGAATGCCCTCTTACGCTGACGATTTGATCACACCTGCGACTGCTCTTCTCGCTATGAGCGTTCGTGAGGGCGATGTTGCAAGTGCCACAAGGTACTGGCAAACCCTGTGCAACCCTGAAGTACAGGCATCCATCGCTTTCGTTGAGCCTACAGCTATGTACGCTGTTGCTCTGATTGGCTCTGGCCAGGTTGCTGAGGGACTGGCACAGTCGGAGATGATGTTCCAGAGAATTCGTTCATCCGTCTCTGATGCCGAGCTCCATCTCGTGGAAGAGGTTGATGAGGGTGCTGAGTTCATCTCTCGATACATGGAAACCCGTGGCATCGCCGATCCTCGCGACATTGCTTCCCAAATTCCTGGCTTTCCTCAGCAACCCGTGGCTGTCTCTCCTTATGACCCGGCACCTGTTTCCAGCTTTGAGGATACCTACGATCCTTACGCGCACAACACCGACTTCAAGGGGTCTTCTCTGATTGCCGATGATCTCGAGGGAAGTCATGGTCGTAAGGGCCCTCGACTCAACGAGGCCCTGAACCGCTTCCGAAACATGCGACGTGCCGGCCGACACCCTCGTTACATCACCTACGCCAAGCTCATCTCTGCTGCTGCTCGCGATGGCAAATTTGATTTGTGCCATGACATTCTCGCTATGGCCCGCACTGACATGCCTATCATGCCCCAGTATGCCGTTGTTCGCTATGGATGGTCCAGCATTCTCGACGCCATGATTGGTGCTTGCCTCACCGTCGGCAACCGTGGACGAGCTGAGCAATTCCATGTAGAGTTGTTGGAGATGGGTGCTAGCCCATCTGCCAACACCTTTGGTCTCTACATTACTACTCTCAAGGATTCGACCAAGACTTTCGACGAAGCCTCTGAGGCTGTCCGAATTTTCCATCGGGCCAAGGCTGAAGGAGTTGAGCCCAGCTCTTTCTTGTACAATGCTCTGATCGGCAAGCTTGGAAAGGCACGTCGAATCGATGACTGCCTCTTCTACTTCGCTGAGATGAGAGCTCTTGGAATCAAGCCCACTTCGGTCACCTATGGTACTATTGTCAACGCCCTGTGTCGAGTCAGTGACGAGAAGTTTGCTGAAACCTTGTTCGATGAGATGGAAGCCATGCCTAACTACAAGGCCCGCCCTGCTCCCTACAACAGCATGATGCAATTCTTCTTGACCACGAAGCGCGACAAGTCAAAGGTTTTGGCCTATTATGAACGCATGAAGGCCAAAGGTATTGCTCCCACTGCACACACCTACAAGCTTCTCGTCGACACCCACGCCACTCTGGATCCTGTTGATATGGATGCCGCCGAAGAGGTCCTTGGTATGATCCGTGCCTCAGGTCAGCGTGTTGAGCCAGTTCATTACGCTTCTTTGATTCACGCGAGGGGATGTGTTCTGCACGATATGGAAGGTGCCATGAAGATGTTTGACTCGGTTGTTAAGGAGTTTCTTGTTCCTGTCAGTGCCAGCTTGTACCAAGCTCTTTTTGAGGCGATGGTGGCCAACCACGAGGTTGCTGCTTCTGAGCCAGTGCTTGCACACATGCGAAACAAGGGCGTGGAGCTTACTCCTTATATTGCCAACACTCTGATTCACGGCTGGGCCGCTGAGAAGAAGATCGAGAAGGCACAGGGTATCTACGATGCTGTTGGTCGGGAGAAGCGTGAGCCTAGCACATACGAGGCCATGACTCGGGCTTTCCTGGCTGTCGAGCAAAGGGAACAGGCCAAGGGCGTTGTCGGCGAGATGCTCACTCGGGGGTATCCCAGTGCTGTCGTCAATAAGGTTCTCGAGCTTCTAGGTGGAGGACATGATGCCGCTTAAGTGACGAGATATTTTGATGAGAGAATGTGGTGCGGATACGGTAATGTTTTCTTTTTAATGTTGGCGTCATTTGTTTGATACCCTGTTGCACTGGTTGAGGGGATTTGGGATTGGGTTAGGTCTGGTCAGGTTTGGTTGTCTTTATAAAGGGGCATTTTTTATGAACATCATATTCGAGAGGCTTTGGGTGCCCTCGAGCCCTGGAATGGGACGGCGTTTGGGAACCAAAAAGGGATTGACGTGGAGCGTTTGCCTCTGAATGATTGAGTTTGGGGTCGGACGTTCCCTGGATAGATCATCACCACTCCAAGAAAGGGAAACCATTACATTACATTACATTTCAGCAGCATAGAAGGCTAAAGGCCAGATGGGGGAAAAGCTGAGGACCAATAAGAGAATTGGTCAAGGGAAAGCAGAGCATGCGGTCTTGCTGCTTGTAACATCAATACAATAAACAATGAAGAAATGACCATTTAGTCATCAATTATGATTTCTTTATACTCTGTATTTTGTGAATATCCGTTGCTTAGTATGATGTTTGTGGTGGCTATGGTGGTGATAATCGCTCAAGAGTTTTGGGAGGAAAAGGTGCCCTCGAGACCTTTAGCATTGGACTGCATGGCGTGGAACTGGCATCATTGAGTTTGTTGCTACGGCTGGCTAGACTCAAGCAAGCTCTCGGCGTGGTTAAACTCTCTCAAAATGTGTTGTATGTAATTGGGCGATAACTCTGTGACTAAGGTAAGGTCTGAATACCCAGACCACAGTGTGGATCTTTCTACAACAGACATCACATGCACTGGGCAGTTTAGAAATGAAGCCCCGCTGGAGTGTGATGATCCTTTCAACTAATATTAATATTGATATATGCGGTCTAAGTAAAGGAGCTTACCCGCAAACTTGAAAGTCAATTACTGTCTTCTTATTCTAGGTACCATACTTCAACATCACATCTCTTTTTATATCTTGTCCATCCGAGATTCGTATATAACACAATGTCCCTCCACCACCCCACCATCGCCATCTCGGCCCCTGGCAAGGTCTTCCTCGCTGGCGGGTACCTTGTGCTGGATCAGGAATATACAGCGTTTGTGTTTGGACTCAATGCCCGTATCAACATCATTGCAGGAGAAATCCATACCACTGCTGGGGTACAGCTCACCGAGATTGTGGTTGACAGCCCGCAGTTCCTCGAGGCGCAATGGCGGTATGGGTACCATTTGGCTGGTGAGGGCGGCGGTATCAAGGTGACCCAATTGCAAGTGTAAGTGATTTTTTCCTCCAAAAGTCTTTGAGTAAATTCGTTGTGAAGCTATGCTCTCACTGAAAAGACGATGATGAATCTGTCAGTTCTCCAACGAGAAGGGAGTGCGTGATAGGTTCGCCGATCATCACGAATTGATTGACTGACACAAGCCAATCATCAACTCTCTCAAACAAAACCCCATGATCAAAGAACAGCATTGTCATCTTACTCACTCATCGATAGCGGAGCTCAAATCAGTCACAATCCTTTCGTGGAGACAACCCTCAGCTATGCCCTCACTTACATCGACCGTATTGCTGGGCAGCGATCCAGCCACAGCATGACTTCTGCCCGTCTTATCATCCTCGCAGACAACGACTACTACTCTCACTCAGAATCTGAGAGCACTCGCACAGGCCGCTTCGCCAAGTTCCCTGTCACCTTGGGTGATGCCAACAAGACTGGCCTTGGTTCGTCTGCCGCTCTTGTCACTTCACTGACAGCTTCTCTTCTGGCCCACTACCTACCCGAGGATCTCTTTGATATCCGGTCTGACCATGGCAAGAAGACGCTACATAACCTGGCTCAGGCGGCTCACTGTGCTGCGCAGGGCAAGGTTGGGTCAGGCTTCGATGTTGCCACAGCTGTTTATGGCTCTTGCAGGTACAGACGCTTCTCTCCCGAGACGCTGAGCAAGATCCCTGAGCCTGGTGCGGCAGGCTTCGCAGATGCGCTAGTGAAACTTGTTGATGGCGAATCGGCCTGGGATGTCGAGGTTCTCAAAGATGCGGTCACCATGCCCAAGGGTCTTGTTCTGCGTATGTGCGATGTGGACTGTGGAAGTAAGACAGTCGGCATGGTCAAGAAGGTCCTCGCCTGGAAAGCTGCGAACCCCGAAGAATCAAAGAAGCTTTGGGATGAGTTGCAGAAGCGTAACGAGGAGCTGATTGCCACACTCAACGCTGGCGATGTTGCGCAGCTGCCAGGAAAGATCACGGCGGTGCGAGAGATGATCAGACAGATGGGCAGTGCAAGTGAGGTTCCCATCGAGCCCGAGAGCCAGACAGAGCTCCTCGATGCCCTTAGCACCGTTGAGGGAGTATATGGCGGCGTGGTTCCTGGAGCCGGCGGTTACGATGCCCTGGCCCTCCTAATGAAGGATGACGATGAGACGAAGCAGCACGTCGAGGCATTCTTGGAGAAGTGGGCAAAGGAGAAGGGTACAAAGGTCAAGCTGCTCGGCGTTAAGGGGGAGATGGAGGGCGTTCGCTCCGAAAATCTAGATGTGTACGCTGGTTGGATCTAAAAGACAGTGTAGCGACAAGCGAGGATGAATGAATGTCTTAGACAATTAAATGAGACACATCATCCCATGCGGTGCCACTCTCCCCGTCAACGACTGCGTTTCGTTTGCATTCCTGATGAACACGCGTGAATCATGGATTCAGGGGTCTTTTTCGTTCAGAGACGACGAGGTGATAGTAAGAATAATTAAATGATTAAAATTTACGCCGGGTATGATGATATTCTGTAGTGTCGCGTTTCCGATGGTCCCGTAGATGCCCATATTCCCATGATTCTCTTCCAGTTTCGTTCCATGTGTATCGTACAAGAGGTGGCGTTCCATAAACCATACGCTACCAGCAAGTCATGTGTTTCCCTTCCCTGAGACGCCCCTTGATAACTTCTAATAGCCGCAAAAACAAACAGTAGGTCATGTCATTATATCCAGATTCGACTAGTGAAGGCTGTCGGTGGACGAGAGTGAGTTGGATGTAGTGATAGTCTTCATGGCAGGCCGAACTGGATGGGAGAAAAGGCTCGAGGTAGAACAGGGCGAGCGGGGAGCGGTAGGACTGGGAGGATCTGAAATGCCAATGCAGCCGGCAGCAGCTTGTTCTCGAAGCATAGCGATTCTATGAAGGGTCAGTACTTGGTGGACGAGAGATGGGGTTGTGTAAGTATGAACTTACTGTTCCTCTGCAACGCCCGGAAGGTTGACCGGGTTCTTTTCAAAGTTGAAAGGTGCAGACTGTAAGTGAAGTGTTAGTCTATAAGCGTGTAGACAAATATCAAGCTCATGAACTTACAATTGTCACGCTACGCTTTTCCTTTCGACATCGTTGTCGAACCATGGTCTGAACTCGCTCACAGAGCGTCTGGAAGTCGCCTGAGATGTGCATTCTTGTAGATCGACGACGAGCGAAGGGAATTTGAAAACAACGGGGATCCCGTCTCTCAGAATCGAAAGCGGCTGCGGATTCCATTGCTTGTTATATAGAGAATTAAAGCACACTGAGGTAGAGAGAGTGGCTGGAAGAGAAGAGTCAAGAGGCTGAAGTGGAAGTTGAAAACTGAAGCTGAAGCTGAAAGGAGAGAAGATTGGAATTCTTAAAAAGAAAGAAGGAAGACCGGGAAATGAAGAAGGAGGAGGCGAGTTGAAAATAGCAGCCTCGTTTCTCTAGATTCACGGTCTAGAGGAGGACAAGGACAAAGAAGGGTGTCAGATGCTTTGAAGTGGTTGGTGGAGATTGAGCCCCCAAGAGAATCGACCAGTGAAGTAAAGTAGAGTCAGGTACTTTAAATCTGGTCTGGTATGTTTTTGATACAAAGAGAATCAGAACCAGTCTAGTCTCAGGTACCGACTGATGGTGAGGTATGCAGAGTAAAGAGGTGAAGATAGATGAAAAAGAGAGTTGGAGGTTAAGTTATGGCTACAAGGACAGGAATGGAGGAGCTGTATCCAAGAAAGCAAGAGAAAGAGAAAGGGCAAGAACAAGAGCAAGAGCAAGATCAAGAGCAAGATCAAGAGCAAAACGAGGCAAGTTACAAGTAATATTGTAGGATGGCAAGTCAGACTGCGCAAATGCCAATTAATATAAGATACGAGCCTACGGGAAGACCTTCCATGCAGTGCAAGCAGCCCAGCCCAGCCCAGAGCAGATGTGGCCGGGAGCAGGGGACGGCCCAGGGGCACAACGGCTGGAATGTAGGTGCCAGGTCACTGGAATTCTAGCGTCTCGGGACCTGTGCCTCTCTGTGGTCCAAGGCCTAATTTGGCGTGGAGGGGCGAAGGGCTGGTCGAGATGGTGGATGACACCCACGCTTATACCTAGGTACCTAGACCTAGTGCATGGTGTGACGGGCAAAGGGCCACAGGGAGACCCAAACTCAGGTCCATAACTTGACTGGAAATATAAATAAAACAAAATAAAATAGAATAAGATAGAATAAAATGAAGTGGTGCACGGTTAGAAAAGAGCCGTCTTTGTGTCAGTAAATTACGTCCATGTACAAGAGGGGGGAAACTATCACATACTCAATACCTGTGGCGGGCCCAGCCAATCTCATGCAACAAAGGGAGGGCTGAAGGGGCCAAAGTAAGTACTAACGTTGGATATCGAATTGAATAGCAAACGAAAGTCTATTGATTGAAATGGCGTCACTTTCTTCTCCCGTGCAAGTGCCGCGTCGTGACTGGTTAGCTGTCGCAGAGTTAGGATTACCGGATGCAGCTATTTGATTTTACACTTCCATTAACATCAAGGCTGTCGCGTCTTGTCTTGGTCGCCCGTTATTGAAAACGTCTCGTCTCACCCGCTTCGGTATCGCCAGGGGAGACCTTCCTAGAGACAGTCGCTAAGAGAAATGATGCGCACTTTTGATGCTCAAGCACACTCATGGCAGTGTCAGATCGTTTGCATATGCTTGACTCATTTCACCAAATGTCGTCTCATTACTCGGGAGTTATTGTCATTGTCATTGTCATTGTCGTTGTCATTGTATCCAAGTCAACCATCCGTCCTAACCAAGCTAGACTCAGATCCTTTAGTTTGGATAATCCTTAAGATGGTAGCTCTTGAGTTTTACAAACTGATCAAACCCAAATTTGCTCAGTGTTTGACCCTTGCCCGAGTTCTTCCAGCCAGTCCATGCCAGATCCTGTTTGTTATCATTAGTCAGTAAAATCCATTCATCGTACAATGTAGAATCCCTTTGTGCTTGGGTCAAAACGTACCGGTGCCGGATAATCGCATCGGTTGACAAAAACAGTGCCCGCTTCCACATCCTCAGCAAGCTCGTATGCCTTGTCTGTATCCTTAGTCCAGATGCTGGCCGTTAGACCAAACTCGCTGTCGTTCATGTACTTGATGGCCTCGCTGTCACCCTTGACTTTCATAACGGGAACTATGTCTTGGTCAGCAGAAATACATAAACGTCGTCGGAAGACTTTACTAATTGGGGCAAATGACTCCTCAGTCATGACCCGCATGCTATGGTTGACGTCGGTCAGAAGGGTGGGTTTCACAAAGTTACCCTTGGCGGGAGGGTTGCTGAAAGTCTCGTTCTCGGGAGTTGCATCCTTGGCACCGTTGGCTACGGCGTCCTTAATGTGCTCCTCGGCAGTCTCCTTTGATCGCTTTGACACGACAGGTCCTAGCTGAGTCTCCTTCTCAAAAGGATCACCAAGCTTATATCCCTTGAGCACCTTCTGCACGGCCTCGACAAACTGGTCGTGGATTTTCTCGTCGACGTACACACGCTCAAGGGAGCAGCAGCTCTGGCCAGAGTTGAAGATGGCACCATCAACAATCTCTGCAGCGGCCCAATCAACATCAACATCTGATCGGACATATGCTGGGTCCTTGCCACCCAACTCCAGACCGACATTTACAATGCGGTCAGACGCAGCTTGTTGCACAGCAAGTCCTCCAGCGACAGACCCAGTGAAACAAACTAGGGCGATCTTGGGATCGCGCACGATGGTCTCCATCACAGTAGGAGAGCCGCAGTGGAAGTACTGGCAGACGCCATCGGGCAAGCCCGACTCCTTTAGGATTTCTGTCACCCGCTCCACGATGGTAGGTGTCTGAGGTGAGGGCTTGAGGATTACACTGCAGCCTGCAAGAAGAGCGGGAATAAGAGAGTTGACCAGAATAAGGTAAGGGTACTATACGAAGAGAGTCAGCAGCAGTAACATAAGCCGACCGAGAAGAACGAGGCCAACGCTTACGTTCCACGCAAAGATGATGAGTACAGGTCCAACAGGGACCTTTCGGATGAAACGCTTGAAGCCCTTCTCGGGCTCGCCGTCGGTGTCCTTGAGAGCCTCGTCACTAATCTTGAGGAGATATTCACCACGCTTGACAGCCGTGGCAACCTCACCAGGAGTGTATGAAATGGGGCGGCCCATCTGAACAGTCAACTCCTCGCCTAGATCATCCTTCTTAGCCAAGAGGCCATCGAGAAACTTGCGGACGATGGCCTGGCGCTCTTTCAACGTTGTCTTGCGGTAGCTCTGGAAGGCCTCAGTGGCGACCTTGGGCAGGGACTCCAAGTCTGCAGCAGAAGCGCCATTCCGAGTGAGGATGGCCTCGTTTGTGTTGGGAGAAATTGTGGTGATGGTTTCGACAGACATTGTGGATATGATTATGACTATGCGTGAATGACAAGAGTGAGTTTATTGTGATAAGTCGTGGACAAGACTATATCTTTGTAGTTGGCCACTGTTGACGTGCAAGTGGAGTATATGAGATGGAGATAGAAGCACTCATGATATTCCATGACGGCGGTTGGCGGCTCGCGGCTCGCGCTGCCCCACGTATAAGGTTGTGACTACCGACCTCGGCGACTCAACCCCGCCACGGCTTTTGATAAGACATGATGGTCATGCTTTAACTTAGGGGATATTCATGGCAAGGTCATGAGGAATAGGACCATTTGGCTTGATCTCTACTCAGTGATAATCATGGCAGTAGCAAGTCAAGTTCATAGTCTAGGTACATACATAGTCTGGGATACACCGCCTGAAGCTATACATCAAGTATTGGGTATGAATTAATGCATGGTTGAAGACAACTGGCCAAGACCAATCTCTAATTCACAGTAGAATCTCCCCTTGAATTCGCTATCATGATAACAAAGACCTGGTTTGAACTTTGAAGGCCTTCTCTTGAGATTCCCCTTCCAGTTCTCTTATCAGTGACGTCGCTGGCTACCCCTCCAAGTCACATGACCCTTCTCGAATCTCAGCTAGAACCCCTGTAGACAAAGACGCCAATGAAGCTTATCTTATCAGTAACTACTTTTTTTCTTAGACTCGATTCTCCAGCCTCACATAGGGAGACAGTTGAAGCACAGAGTCGCTATTCACATTCAGCATGGCACCCGAAACTAAGAACGACTTTCTCGATACGATCGACAGCGACGAAGAGAACGATGTTGGCTATAACTCTGAGGATGATGATATGAAAAAGGGTGGCCGAGGCGCTAAGCGACGGAAGCTGGACTCGGATGATGAAGACGATCAAGGCAGCGACATTGACCGCGATGCCAGCGACGACGAGGATGGCATCCCTAGCAAGGACTCAAAGAAGTCGCAAAAGGATAGCCAAGAAGAAGATCAGCCGGAAAAACCAAAGCGCAAATCAAAAGACACAACATCAACAGAATTGCCTGACATTACAAGGACTTTGACAAAGAAGAACCTGGTCGCATCCGAAGCTGCCATTAAGAAGTCCGGCGTTGTTTACCTCTCCCGTATACCACCCTTCATGAAGCCCACAAAGCTTCGCTCCCTCCTCGAACCCTACGGCACCATCAACCGCATCTTCCTCGCGCCCGAAGACCCAGCTTCGCATGCCCGTCGCGTGCGCGCAGGCGGCAACAAGAAACGCTCTTACACCGAGGGCTGGGTTGAGTTTACCAAGAAGAAGGAGGCCAAAACAGTGTGCGAGCTACTCAACGCGCGCACCATCGGAGGCAAGAAGGGCAGCTACTACCATGATGACTTATGGAATCTTCTATACCTCAAGGGCTTCAAATGGCATAACCTCACGGAGCAAATCGCTCATGAGGACGCTGAGCGCGCTAGTCGCATGAGAGCCGAGATCAGCAAGTCGACCAAGGAGAACAAGGACTTCGTCAGGAACGTGGAGAAGGCAAAGATGCTGGATGGTATGGCGGTCAAGGCAAAGGCCAAGAAGAGGAAGGCAGAGACCGAGGGACAGGCCGACGATTCAGTGCGCCAGGTCAAGCGGTCGTTCAAGCAGGTTCCTCTGGCAAAGAAGAGGACTGAGGTGGAGGACCACCCTGCGGATGTGACGAGGGTATTGAGCAAGATTTTCTGATTCACATAGCCATTTTGTTATTTTGTGTTCATAATAATACCTGATCAAGCTTACTCCTACCCAATGACTCTTTGGAGAGAAAAGAAATCCATTTAAACATGATTCTCATCCAATGATCGGCATGACCGCAACTTATTTGAGCCAAGTGGACCCTGAACTTTGCTTGTGACTATGACTGTGTGATGAATGTTACACTGCACTTGCATTTTCCCAAATTTGCCCCGCGCCTGCAAAAAAATATCCTGCCCAACCGATAAGCGCTTATCAAGCGGCGGCGAACCAAATTCTCCCACTCATGGCTTTCTAATAGTCACTGAACATCATCCATTTCACCAAAACACCATCATCAATTTTTCCACGACATCGTTGCCCAATATGTCGATGGATCTGGATGACCAGCCCATCTCCATAGCCCCTGCCTCTCAGCAGCAGGGTGCTGCAACGTGAGTTTTGATCTTCTCCCACCACCCCGCACTCGCTCTACTTCGTCAGGCGCAATACTAACTTGGGTGTTTGTCAGTATTCTCTGCTGCAACTGTGGTGCTCCCATCGACGGAACAGCCTCTACCGGCGCTCTATGCTACGACTGTATCAAGCTCACCGTCGACATTTCCCAGGGCGTCCAGCGAGAGGCAGTTCTCAACTTCTGCCGAGATTGCGACCGATGGCTCATGCCCCCAAACAGCTGGGTCGTCGCCTCCCCCGAGTCTCGCGAACTGCTGGCCCTATGCCTCAAGAAACTTCGAGGCATGAACAAAGTCCGTCTTGTGGACGCACATTTCATCTGGACCGAGCCCCATTCGCGAAGAATTAAGGTCAAGATTACCATTCAGGATTCTGTCCAGGATGGCATGCTACTCCAACAGAGTTTCGAGGTCATATACGTGGTGGCATACCAACAGTGCCCTGAGTGTGCCAAGTCGTACACTGCCAACGTCTGGCGAGCCGCTGTTCAGGTCCGCCAGAAGGTTCTCCACAAGCGAACTTTCCTGTTCCTCGAGCAGCTCATCCTGAAGCATGGCGCGCACAAAGATACCCTCAACATCAGGGAGGCCAAGGACGGTATCGACTTTTTCTTCTCCCAAAGAAATCAGGCTGAGAAGTTTATCGATTTCCTTAACTCTGTGGTGCCCGTCAAGATCAAGAGTTCGCAGGAGCTGATTTCTCACGATGTCCACACTTCCAAGACTCAATATAAGTTCACATACTCGGCAGAGTTGGTGCCTATATGTAAGGACGACCTGGTCGCCTTACCCATCAAGATGGCCAAGCAGAGCGGCAACATCAACCCTCTCCTTCTTTGCCACAAGATTGGTACTTCTGTATATCTTCTGGACCCCCAAACTCTCCAGACTTGTGATATCAGCGCGCCAATCTACTGGCGGGCACCCTTCCTGTCACTGACCGATACACACGAGCTTGTAGAATTCATCGTCATGGATGTGGAGCTTACAACAACTCAGAAGGGCAAGTGGACGCTCGGTGAAGCCACCGTTGCGCGAGCCTCTGATCTCGGCCACAACGACCGAACATACTTCACAAGAACCCATATGGGCCGACTTCTCCAGCCTGGTGACTCAGCCATGGGTTATCTCCTAGAAGGCACCGTTTTCAATAACACAGAATACGAGGCGATCGAGGCTTCCAACACATACTCGTCGAGGATTCCCGATGTGGTACTGGTCAAGAAGCACTACCCCCGCCGCAGAAAGAACCGCAAGAGGAACTGGCAGCTCAAGCGTATGGGCAAGGACGAGGGCGAGCTTCTGCCCAAGAAGGCCGACCAAGAACGTATGGATCAAGAGTACGAGCAGTTCTTGCGAGATGTCGAGGAGGACGAGGAACTTCGTGCTACACTCGCCTTGTACAAGGCTAAGAAGAGGGCCGAGGAGGAGATGAGCGTGGCTGAGACTGAAGGAGAGGACGACGAGGCTCCTCAAGTTGATATGGATGAGTTGTTGGACGACTTTGATGATCTAACAGTGCAGGATCGACCAATGGAAGACTAGACTTCACAAGAATGAAAAGAACTGATTTGATTTTTCACCATGATGATACTCCGACCTTGATAGGTGATTAGGCAGTGATTGTGAGCGTGCTCATATAAATGAAGGAATGTCATCGAGCGAGAATTTGGCCGGTGCGTTCTCTTGAGGCTTGCGGATCTGGTCCCTCGACTTCTGACGCTGAATTCTTCGTTTGGTAATGCCGAAGGGATCGTCGTCGTCAACATCTTCACGAGCATCGCGGCGTTTAGCTGTATTTTGTGCTTCAGCCCCCCCAGGTGCCGTAGTTGGTCGTTTTGTACCGGAACCCGACCGTGGGGCATTGTTGAGAACTGTGTTCAGTACACGAGGGGTGCTAAATGTTGGTCGCGGCGCTGAGCGTGACTGAACAGGACTTGACGTATGTGTCATGCGTGCTGCTTTAGTGACAGGAGTGCGTGAAGGCGTAGCAAGGTCGATATCATTTTCCTCATCAGTCTCATCGTCATCTGCAAGGGAAATCTGTCTTTTCTTGGCTGACGATGGCTTTGAGATCTGCTTCATCCGTACAGGGCTGATCTTTTGCGAGTTGAACCCAGCTGAAGCTCTCGTCTTTGCCGCATCGGCCAGACCAGCCGAGATCCATTTGTGCTCCTTTCTCGGGCTCTCCATGAGACCTTGCAGACTAGACCCTGCGTAAGGGATGTCCTTTCCATTGGTATCACTGCCGACAAGTTTGCGCTGTTTGACAATGCGCCGCGCTGCGTCCTGGCGCTGTCGGGCGAGAAGGGTTGGTGCGCCGACGATGGGTCGTTCAATTTCACGAATGGCCTCAGCGTTTTGGTTCTTGACCAAATTCTTTAGACGGTTATACTCTGCGCGGTGGAGGTGAGTTGTGAATTGATGTGCCATATTGAGGAATTCGTCCTCTACCATTCGATACCGGTCATCGTGGTCAAGGCCTGGTCTCATGAATCTGGGCTTTGTCAGTCTCTAATGTGATGATAAGTCGGAGAGAGACATACCTCTCTGGTGGTGGTTCCGGCGGCGGCGATGTCGACGGGCTGCGCGCGCCATCTACAAAGCATAATTAGTTTTCGCGAAACGCAGAAGCGAGTGGATGTATATACGATACCTTCTGCCTCGATAACGCGCTCGCGACGCGGCTTCCTAGAAGCGGATGCTGTGCCGGGGTTGGGTGACCGTGATAGTATTGGCCGTGGACTTTCAGGTTTTAGAATCTGCTTTTTCTCAGGGCTTGAAGCTGTCGAGGACGTCTTCCAGGGGAGTTTTCTGCCCATGGCCGAAAGCGCATTGTTGATGAGGTTGTGTAATGGTGAAGTGGTGGGGTTGGATTTAGGCAGCTGGGTGCTTGAACTAAACGAGTGAGGTAAAACTCACATTTCCTTGTTGATGTTGATTGAATTATTCACTTCCGCATATTGTATATCGTCCAAGAGCGAGAGTAGTTAAATAGACCTAATCATGATTTATTTGCTCTTCATGGAAGAAACATCGATCCATACACGAGGCTCTTTTGCTGCTATCCATATCCTCAAGGGTTGGGTGTTTTTTTATTTTATTGTACTAAGACGCATAGATAGCTAAGAAGTTTGAGAATATCACAGAACGAAGCAGTTATAAAACCTCGTGATGAACTCAACTGAATCATGTATGATACGCTACGTCTCGTAGAAGTTGGATTGGGAAAGTAATAAATGACGACTTGTCGAGCACACGAGTTGCTTACATATGGTCCCCTAGCATTGACAGTCGGTTTTGTAGTGCGATCATTCTATCGCAGCTATAAACAGAGCTGTGACTGCCTGAGGAACTATATAGTAAATACCTCGATTCATTCCTTGCCTAGAGTCATATTCTTGGTTCAATCTGAGTATAGTAGTCATTGACTCTTGGTCTTTTGTCATGCGACTCTAAGTCAGACTCACAGGCTGTTTCAGGTTATTGCATGTCATGTTCCTGGTGAGCGTAGATAAATCATTTGAGTTGACAGTTAGTTATTGGTGAACATAGTAGAAGCAGGTCTTGCCAGCTATAGCGGCGATGGCAAAGGGGTCCAACCTATAGAGATCGTCATTGTCGAGAACTCTCAAACACTCTCCCAACGCGCATGTGTTTTGCAACGTGGATGATAACTTGGAAACGGTTCTGGCAGACAGGAGCATACTAAAAAGAAACGTCTCGGCTTGAATATCTACAATGCCCAGATGGTAAGTAGGCAGTGAAGAAGAAAGAAATAACCTTGCATGTCTGATTTACTCCATCTTAAGGTGAACATGATAGGCAGCAGTGTATATATATATATATATATATAGGCTTGGATATTCATCAATCTCTAGAAAGGGCATGTAGAAAACAAGAGGTGTGCTAAATATACTCTTACAAGGTTGTGCTAGAAGAATATGGACCTGTGATTCATCACCATATGCCTTTCACCTTTTGCATCGTATATAACTGATCATAAAGTGCTCCTAAAGGAATTTTAATGCCAATCTTACACCAAAGAACTCAAGCTCAAGCAAGCAACAGTCATGTGCCCTCTTAGCCATCCGGGACTATTCCTATCAAGCTTCGGATACTCTCAATTGCTAGACTAATAACATACCTGGTAACGTCGTGTAATCTGCCCCAATCCATTACCCCATAGTATCTTTTCCGTTCCCCTACTCCAGCCTCACACCCCCGGCATCGGAGAAGTCCCGCGGTCTATTCCCCAAGTTCCTCCTATGTACCTGTTCTGTCTCCCCCGCCAGTGGATACGCCATTGTGTAATAGCCTAGATAGCCCAGAGCTATTCATGGGAGTTTCTCCCGCTACTCACTCTGAAGAATTCAACCCAGTTTGAATGTTCATGATGATCGGGGCAGATCGGGCTACCTATGGATCCTATTGTAAAGTTGCTTGTCTAATGACATAACGAGAACTGCAGCAGCAAGCAAGATATGGTAACTTGTACCGTGAAGATGCACAATTCAACCCGTTTTCTGCAGTCAATAATGTCTTTGTTATCATCTCCGTCTCCACCGTCAAAAACTTAACTTCCCTTGCACCGCCTTCACCCGTATCTTTCCACGTACAAAGACCATCGAGAAATTCCTTGGTCACACGCCCCCCCTGGTCCCCGGCCAGGCGAGCGGCTCCTGTGCGGGGAAAGATTAGAGAAGAAAAAAAAGAAAAATTGCGGAGGTGGACTCCAGAGAAAAACAGGAACAGCTTGCCTTTTCCCATTCTTTTCCCCAGACGGTAAATGTTGGATGACAAGGGGAGTGCGCGGTAAGATCTTTCCCCGTCCCCCCTTTCCCGTCCCTTTCCTCCCCCTCCTCCACGGTGAGTCGGGGTCTCAATGCCGCGGTCGGCGATAGATACCTCAAAACCCGGGGAAGCAAGACAGAACAATCAAACCTTCCCTCCGAGACCACGAAATTTCTCCGAATAATCGCACTTCAGACTGCTTGTGTCCGTTTTTGGTTACAACTACATGAGCAATAGTACTTTTACCCAATAAAGCAGGAAGTGCCTCGTAGTCCGGCATGAGATGCGAGCCAATCAAGACTAGGATCGAATGTAAGCGACCTCAAAAGGTGTTCATGCTCTTTTCTGCGGGTAAAAGCTCTGGCGTACGCCAAGAATACATTGATCGTCATAACTTGATACCTCGTAAGCAAAACTGCAATCTCTATAATATCCTCACACGACATCACATACGGTAGAGCGAGAAGATAGGTCAAATATGTAAAAAAATTCACTGGCTTGCAGTCAAGGTATATTAAAAGCTGTCAATAGCATGCAGTAACAGGAATCGTCCAGTGCTTTTTGCATAGACCCTGCCATGATATGTGCGATAATGGGGAGCTGTCATCCAAACGCCGATTTCTTCCTAAGGTCTTGTATTTGACCACATCCCATGAGTTCCATACACAATCCCAATTATTCAAACTCTTGCTTGGCCGGACTGGATCTAAGCAGCGTCTCTTACTACCTTGTCAACGGCCTTCGCAAAGTAATCGACATTGTTGTCATTGAGACCAGCCATGCTGATGCGGCCGTTCTTGGTCATGTAGATGTGGAACTCCTCTCGAAGCTGTTGGACTTGTGACTCGCTTAGACCAGTGAAACTGAACATACCGATCTGGTCGGTAATGTGGTTCCATGTGCCAGGGGTTTCGAGCTCTTCCAGCTTGGCGCGTAGGGTATCGCGCATGCTGATGATGCGGCCCGACATGGTGCGCAAGTTCTCCTCCCACTCAGCAAAGAGGTCGCGGTCGTTGAGAACAGTGCTGACAATGCGGGCACCATACAGGGGCGGGTTGGAAATCTCGGATCGCTGGAGAACAGCCAGTTGGGAGCCAATACGGCTGATAGTGTTGGAAGCTTCAGAAGCGGGGGCTGTGACGGCGTGGAAGCAGCCAGCGCGCTCACCATAAAGACCAAAGTTCTTGGCGAAACTTTGAGCAACAACAAGCTCAAAGCCTTGCTCGACAAAGTAGCGGATGGCCCAAGCATCCCGGACAAGATCACCAGAGGCAAAGCCCTGGTATGCGGTGTCGAAGAAAGGGAAATGGTTCTTCTCCTTCATAATGGCAGCAATCTCAGTCCACTGGTCTTGAGTCGGGTCGACTCCAGTAGGGTTGTGTGCGCAGGCATGTAGCACAAAGACTGAGCCCTCAGGAGCCGATTGCAGAGCTTGCTTAAAGCCCTCAATATCAAGACCCTTGGTCTCCTTGTGAAAGTAGGGGTAGGTGTCAACTGGAAGGCCGACATTCTTGAAGATCTGGTGGTGGTTCGCCCAAGTGGGATTTGAGACGTAGACAGTCTGATTGCCCTTGTAGAACTTGGCTAGGAAGAGAGCACCCAAGTGCACAGCACCGGTACCAGAGATTGTTTGCAACGTCGTCGAGCGCTTCTCTTGGATAGCTGCAGAGTCAGGGCCGAAGACCAGCTCGGCGGCCTTGGATGTGAAGCTAGCAATTCCAGCGATAGGGGCATACTCGTGGTTGAGCTCGGGGTCGTTTCGGAGGATCTCATCGGCCTATGACACGCCTGGGATTAGTTTAAATTCCAAGATCAAAATTGTAGACAAAAGGCGTTGCAGCGGGGCAGCTGGGGCAAGTTGTGACGCAGATTTGCGTAGAGGGATTCAAGCAGCATTGCGAAAAGCTGATCCCATGACCCGAAAGCAGCAATGATGCGAGGGCTATGAAGCAGACTGGGTCCGGCACGGATCCGCACCGGAAACGTCATCCGAGGCCAGGGCAATGTTGCAAAGAGTAGTGCTTGTGGGAGCGCAAGACAAGGGAAGCGATTGTAGATTTGGGGTTCGGTGGTTCATGCGACTGTGTGTGCGAGGGAACAATGTCGTGAAAGGGGAGTGAAGTAGGTACTCGTAGGGTGAAGTGCAAGATTAACGTGGGAAGATCATACCTTCTTGACGACTGGCAACACCCAAGGCTTTGCGTTCTCATCTCTGTACGCACCAATACCCTAAATAACAAAAGCGCAGAGGTTAGTAACGGTAACAATGGATTGCAGAACAAGGGGAAAGATAGCACATCAAGGGATAAACTTACAAGATCAACCTTGTTGGAGCTCTCGTCGGCCTTGTAAGCGCGTGCAAGACCAAAGAGAGGATCCTCGGGTGCTTGAGGCACGACTTCAGCAGGGAAATTTGTAGTAGAAACCATTTTGGGCGAGATGTGACGAGCGATGGAGTTGAGTCTAGAGATGGAGGAAGATGAAGAAGAGGATGGCGCCGTTTTATCAGTCGAAGTCGAGCTTGAGATGCCAGACTGACTCTGACGGGGTGTGCTCAGTGACGGTGTCATAGTGGGCTGCGGCCTTGAGGATTGACGATTAGGGGTGGAGGAAGAGGGGCTCTGGGGTCTTGGGGCGCTGTGTCTGGTGGTCTGAGTGGAACCTAGGGGGTGTGTCTTTTAGTTTTGCGGGTGAAAGTGAAAAGTGAGGTGAGTTTGAGGTGAGAGGCCTGGCCCCTGCGGGAGTGTGCGTCTCTGGGGCAAACAAAAAAGGTACCTAACAGCAACTTCGATCAGTAAGTTACGGACCGCGCGCTCATAATCATGCTGAGCAGTAAAAAAGCCTGTTTTGGGTAATAAATTGACGAGGATGTAAAGCCAGAAACCTCAATTCACAATGCAAATCGAGCCCGAAACATCAGCCAACAAGAGTCCCGTCTTCCCCGTGTTAGAGCTGCAAGGCTCTTTATCCTCAGCGCTCAACGGCTCTTATCGCCAAAAGGCCGGAGGTCACCTTGAGATCCTGCCTGTGCCTGTCTATCCACAGGGGGCCATGACAGTTGCGTAAACCAGATTCTGGCCTGATGCAATTGGCCATGTCCCCAGCACTCGCTGTAGGCGGGCAAATAGGGCGCCATTGTTCCGGGCCAGTGGAGAGCTCTCGGGGTAATGGCTGTGGCAGTAGGGAGTCGGCTGGCCAAGGTGGGCTCACCGGGCTCTTCTCCCACCTTGTTGATGCTATCGTTTGCATGGGTACAGATACAGGTACAATCAAGTACAGAACTTGTGTATTCTTTTGGCTTGTGTTTGGGCTTGTGCGTGCTTGTGCTTGCGCAAGGGGTGCGCGCGCGTGATTGACAGAGATTGGAGCTCAACTCAACTCAATTCAACAGGGACAGGCATGACGGACCAAGGGCAACCAGAGGAAACTTCCTCTTGTGTTTTGGGCTGAGGGCTTTTGACAACTCACCTTGGGGAGTTCTTGTACCTGGTTTATCCAAAAGGTCCCTGGTGTCCAACCAAACGGAGCTTTGATCGCCAACTCGTGTAGCGTAGCAAGATCGAAAGATAGCAGTACAGTAGTCGAGCGATAGTGCCCTGCAGGAGTCGGACTCGATAGCGCACGCAAAGTGACTCAAGATGCGGTTGTGGTTGGGATCGAGAAGCAGGCGGTACAACTGTTTAAACGCGCAGACGATGATGATGGTGAAACCGTTAAGAATCGAATCTTCAGTTGGAGAGAGGTAGGAGTTTATGATCGGGCCTTTAAATTATGCTTCCAGCATTTCTATCCTGACGTCTTATCTATTCCCTGTTTTGCGATAATGCCATCTTTTATGTTTTGCACATGGGCCATAGCTCTGCCATTCTTACCGAAAATCTTCCGCCCGAGCTTGTGAAAACGGCTTGTGAATCTGCATCACGTCAAGATGGAGCTCTTCCTTGCGACTGCCTAGGCACCTGGGTGAGGCAGAGTCGCGAGTTTCACCTCGGCTTGCCCATTCTAACGTCATGCGGATAATGGAGCTGACCGACAACCGTCACCTCACCGAGGTCTGGAGGTATGTATCTTTCCGTACATTCAGGCATACCTACCTAGGCTCGATGAAATTGAATCACGGAGCTGGGCTGACGTAGGGTTTTGTTTCGTACGTCTGACTTGATCAGCAAAATACTGTTTCTGGTGTCTAATAATGGGTGGCCTGATGTGTGGTCCTGTTTGATCTGATCTATCTATATCTCATCTACTCTGTAACAGTGTTATCCGCGTTTCTCTTTATCGTTAGCTTTCGATCCAATCACCCCCTACATATTTGCATCTTCTTTAGAACCCCTCCGTCTATGGCTTCGATGGATCCATTCCCCGGAAAAGAACTAAACCCAGTTTCTAGACCCCGTTATCCCATAAATACCCAGAAGCGACCCCGGACGCCCCGTTGTCGTCCTGTCACGAGAAGTAAAAAGTCTTAGGCAAAACATCACGGGGCCTTAAAACGCACAGTTGAGTAATAGCTGCTCCCGTGTCAGCAACGAATTACACGCGCGCCTCCGACATCGCCCGCTTCAGGCGTAACATTAAGGATACTATCTGTCGTATGATTTTGAAGCATATACTAGACTAGTCTTTGGGCTGTGGTATTTGTGCGAGCTTCATCTCCTTGTGAATCTATGTTTCAATGGAGCGCCCCTGAACCCTAAGCTTGTGAGGCCTAAGCTGAGGGTCCTGGCACCATTGGACCCGGTTTGCCCTCCGGACTTATTGCCTGACAAACAAGCTACATCGTATGTCTTTGTATTATCGAATGTTGAAGCTAGTCTATACTGAGGTACAAAGCCATGTAATACAAAGAGAAGAGGCCTCTAATTTGATCCTGGCATATTGTTGTCAATAATCGGTGTGAGATGACACCCCCTGATTATTGTACCAAGTCGATGGAATGCAGGTTATCATGTACCTTATTCATGGATATTGGCAACTCAGGATCGATCTCTGAGTAGAATACCCCTTATGAATCATGAACTCTTACATAGTAACGAGCTGCTTTTATCAATACATTGTTGTACAACACAGCATCATCGATCTAACTAAATCTGCTGTACATCCACTTGGTTATTGGCTGGTAGCACCAAGGCTCATCTCTCCCTCTTTCGGTGCTTCTTCACTGCTCATAAGTTAGAACCAATATTGTCCTTCCTAGATGTGTCAGAGAGTCACGCCATTCGCTGTTATTCATATGGTACTGGACGGTCAGACTTCCAAGCATATACTAACCCAGCTGGCGATTGATGCAGATTCCTAACACTCTGACATCACGGGAGTTAATACTACGTTTGGTTACCCTATGCTGGCTCTATAACTCCATAACTCTGCTTTTAAATATTGTTCACGTACGATCCCCAAGCTCATTCAATTCCGAACATAGGTAGATTGTGGATATGGCTTTGCTAATCAATCACCGTACAGTTTCATTAGTCTAATCGAACAATCTTTTCTTCCACTGATAACTCAAAAGATGAGGTCCCAAACAACCAAGAATGCGCAGAGCCCGCTCGCTGCAAAGAACGTATATTTGGCTGTGCTTGCGCGCTCAGTCGCTTTTTTCAGCTCCTTGTTACCGCCACCGACGTTATCTGTTGTTGAGAATGAATCCGATACCAATTGTTCAATGTGCGCTGACTGTGTTGCAAGGTTGTTGACCAGCAGCGACTGCAGTTCGGCTATTTCCAGTAACGACTTCTCGGCAGTCCTATTGGAAGAGTTAGTTTGCATGTTCGAAACAGCTGTTGTCTTCCCCATGGGGTGGCTGACGCCTGTAGATCTGGTGCAGACAAGCAAGGGTGTGCCGATAGATACCGAAAAAACACATGCCACGTACCTGACTTTGTCCAAACTGCTTTCGAAATGCTTCATCATGTCCTGATTTCCCTCCTCAAACATCTGAATCTGTTCCTCCGTCAGTCCCTGGCTCGGGAACTGGCCGTCGTCGGACATAGGGATCTGCTCAGCAGGGGCCGTCTGCGAGTGCCGCCGGGCGGACGGAGGGAATTCTGCAAAGTCTCCAGCGATAGTCACGCCAGATCTTGAAAGCATACTGCGACTCTTCTCCATCTCTCGTGTTAGGCGTGCTTCCATCATGTCCTGCTGAGTTCGGCAGCATAGTTCCAGCCTTTGCCGCAAAAACCACAGAACACTATCTCGATGAATTCCTACATCTCGCGCCCTGGCCTCCGCTTCTGCATGTTCCCCTGTTTTGCTACTAACAATGCCACCTGAGGCCCATGATCCTAGTGCCCCTAGGCCTCCAACGTATTTCTTTCGAATGACGGCTGTTTCGGTTTCGCGGCGCAATTGCTCAGCTTCGTCGAGGGCACGAATGCCAGCATTCAACTCTCGAATCATCTGTTTCGCATTGGCGTCGACCTCTTCCCGATCTCGATCTGTGAGTACACGGGCATGGCCTTTGGGGGCTCTAATATTTGTCTTTCGTGGTTGCGCAGTCGAAAGGTATGCTTGTCTAACGTCTTGGAGCTCTCGATGCAGGCTGGTGATGTGCGAGTTCTATTGAAAACTTGTCAGCTCGAGTAAGGCGACTAAGAATACGCGCGTTACAGACAATCCGATAAGCCTCCTTCAAGAAGCCATCAATGGCATCCAATGTGACACGTTTCCTGATTTCTGGCGCATTCCGTTCCCGCAGAAGCTCATTGAAAGTGACAGTGATATTCATGGCTTCAACTGCGAATCTGTCTAAAATTGAGAACGATTCGCACTGAACAAAGAAGAGAAGATCGAGATGCTCGATTTGTTTCGAGATATTCAGGATGTTACTATGCTTCAGTTGATCGCCTGAGGTCGAAGCTCATACGTCAATACGAGGGTCCAAGGTTGTAGACACCATGGCTGTATTGTATGAAGCTCTGACGCACATGGTGCTAGCAAGCTACACCTAGGTAGCTTAGTCATCTGATGGGGTCCCAACGCTGAACAATCAGTGAGTGGAACGAAAGCTTTGATAAAGTTGTTTTGCAACTGCTTTCGCCTCGATTTAGGTATGAAGGATTACTAAACTCGCCAGAGCTCCACATAAGAACTTGTTTTATGGGTATAATTTCTACCTGCAATTGAAACCTCCACCGTTTTTATTGCCATAAAGCATTCTTACAAACAAGCAGAAACTCACTGGTATAGATCACAGATGACATTTTACAGTGAGAATCAGCCAATATTCTCCAGTGATTTCTTTAGAAATTTGCTCGTTGAACAACATTTTGTTGTTATTATCTCCCGGCATGTCCGTAAGATTGACCGGAGCGGACTTCGGCATAAAGTGGAGACTTGCCGGGTCCGTGAAGTTATCTTCGGTATTTCGTTTCGGAAATAGGATGTTAGTGTTCCGGAAATAAAGATCCTATCCCAGATGAAGAACGATCTCCGATATCGCGTGCAATCAACTAATAATAAAAGAGCTGGCCGCCACTCTGTTGCATCAGTTGTGATTGTTGTATATTCCATGCTGCCATACCGCCAAGATGGACGAGAGGAGTAAACCCAACCCTGCTATCAACGCCTCAAACCCCCCTCATCACGACCATGACGGCATCAGCATACGGAGCAACGAGTCCGAAGTTCCAGCAGGTCTCGATCGCATTACAGAGAAGGTTGGCGAGTCGGAAGTCAGTGATTCGCCGACGGGGACCGACGAGACGATAATGAACGATCCAGAGAACATGACTAGAGTGACAAGCGGTCCAGCATACAGCACTTTCTCCAAGAACACAAAGAGATGGATCTTGGCCATGGTCACAGCTGCTAGCTTTGTCTCTCCCATGACGGCCAACATCTACTTCCCTGCTCTGAATCCTATATCCGAAGACTTGGGTATATCAGTGTCACTTATCAACCTTACCTTGACATCATACATGATTTTCCAGGGGCTATCTCCAACCATTTTCGGCGATTTTGGAGATATGGCCGGGAGACGGCCGGCTTACATCGTGGCGTTCTCCATTTACGTATGCGCCAACATTGGACTGGCACTGCAGCGAGACTTTGTTGCGCTCTTGATCTTACGTTGTCTCCAGAGTGCAGGGAGCAGCGGCACACTGGCCCTTGGCTTCGCGGTCGTGGCGGATATTTCATCAACAGCCGAGAGAGGTAAATACATGGGCATTGTTGGAGCAGGGATCAACGTTGGTCCTGCTCTTGGCCCTGTTCTGGGCGGCATCCTAAGCCAATACCTCGGATGGCCAGCAATTTTCTGGTTTTGTGCCATCTTCTCCGGTGTCTGGATGATCCCCTTTATTCTCTCCGTTCCAGAGACATGCCGCAAGGTTGTTGGTAACGGCTCAATAGCACCGCAAAAATGGAACAGATCCATGTTCGACCTTTACAAACACCGCGGGGATACAGCCGCTGAAAATGTTCCAAAGAGAGAGCTCAAGTTTCCTAACCCATTGAAAACACTATATATTGTGTTTGAGAGGGAAATGGCTATCATTCTATGTATAAATGCCATTATATATGTTGCTTTCATTCTGACGGCGGCGACTCTGTCAACAATCTTTAAAGATATATATGGATATAACGATCTCCAGGTTGGTCTCTGTTATCTACCTTATGGTTTTGGCTGCGCCATAGCTGTTGTTGGACAAGGATATGTGCTGGACTGGAACTATCGACGAATCGCAAAGAAAATCGGCTTCACCATCGATCGAAAGCGTGGAGATGATTTAGGAAAATTCCCAATCGAGAGTGCGCGGATCCAAGCTGTATATCCTATACTGCTCGCCGGTATTGCAACCCTGATTGGATATGGTTGGGCTCTCCAGGCTGAGACTTCTGTCGCTGTCCCATTGGTTCTGGTCTTCCTGATTGGCATGTTCGTTCCAACCTCATTCAGTGTCCTCAATACGCTCATTGTCGATCTCAACCCCAATGCGCCAGCTACAGCAACTGCTGCCAATAATCTTGTGCGGTGTATGTTTGGAGCTGCCTCAACAGCAGCCATTGATCATATGCTTGAGGGTATGGGTAGAGGTTGGTGCTTCACATTCCTGGCTTTGCTCAACTTGGCCATGATTCCGGCCCTGAAACTTGTTGACAACAGAGGCATGCATTGGAGGGCAGCAAAGGCAAAGCGAGCAACATTAAAGGCGACATAGGAAGGTGCGAGTTTATTTAATTACCAAGTTGCTTTATCGTATCAATCAAGGCAGGTTATAAAGCTGCCACCGCGAGTTCCATGGGCTCCCTCTGTGCCTCCCACATTAACCAGTCGGATCGTGTTGTTCTGAATTCTGTTAGTACTGGCTGTGAAGAATGCTGATGAATGCTTACGGTAATAGACCCATGCCGTTGATTTTCCATATTCCAACACCAAGTGCGACAAGCTGACACACAACGTACACAAACTTGACCTGTAGCAACTGGGACGAAAGACTATCGGAGTGGAATCGTTCGAATGCCTGACTGGTATTCATCAGACCCATCAATGGATTCTTGAACGCCATAAAAACCATCATGATACTGAAGATCTGGAGCGAGTTTCCAGACATATACATCATGATGGCAGTCATGGGAAGGCCCTTGACAGGAGCCAGCGCGACTTCCCAAGCCTTTTTGAGCTTCAAGGTGTCCATTTCGTCGGCGGTCGGGGCCTTGCGAGGCTGAACTTTGACAACATCCTTATTCTTCTGTAAGATGGGTTAGTTTTTCACATTTCATAACCGCACGATGAACAAAGTGCGCTTGCCTTGGAGTTGGTGACGGCTGTTCCGGAGCTGTAGCCTGGAGGGTCTTGGATGCCAGACTGCTTAGACTTTGAGGCAGGAGCGTGCTCAAGCTGAGAGACCCAGACAGGGGCAGTAGAAGATCCGGCCATATTATATTGCGCAAGGTGTCGTGATTTGGTGATGCAATGTGCGGGAAGTCGTCGGTCGTAGATTCTTAGTAGATGCCCGAAGCTGATTGATGTTGCAAGCTCGTGGAGGCAACGTTGACGTTGATTGATTGGGCTAAGTTGCTCACTCGCTGGTCCACCCACTTGTGGCGTAAATACAGTAGGTGCAAGGCAATTTCGGCTTAATTGCAACCCACTAACTCACTATCTTATCAGCAGCAGTACCAGCGCCAGCGCCAGCACCTATTTGGCTTACATTACTCGAGTCGAGAGATCCCCTTTCTGACCCGACGACGCCGGCTCACAACGCGAACGCTCGAAACACGACTGCAATCAACGTCGCAAAGCATCCTCGACGATACAGCGCGCTCTCTATATCTTCGAACTAAACGCCCTCGAAAAACACAGCGATAATCTGCGGTAGGGAAGAGGATATTCCAGTGGCTCGCAGCTCTTGGTAATAGGCGTACATGTGACCATCCCTCCTATCTACCGTCTGCCATCCACCCTCTACAACCTTTTGCTCTGGACAACACATCCTATCCAATTAGGTTGGAAATATCGAATAACGGCTGCAACTCTCGAACCTGTTTAGAAGTGAGGGGCTTGCCAGATTTAGAGCGACCATCCCACCTTGGACGTGCCCGAAACCAGATCCAAGTCGCAGCATAGCCTTTAGTCGGGATACAAGTACAGCACCATGTCAAGCGCCGCCGGTGGAGGAGACTCCAAATTGTTCGCTCGAGTAAGCCTCTTCCTTTTTCTATCGTGTCTCAGCCCTGTAGGACCTGAGATCATATAAGTTCTTAGCCCTCAGCCGAGACTCTCTGTGTCTCGTTATTTCCCTTCTCCTTCTTCGCCCATTTGAACTGCGCGACGAGCTCCTGGTACATCATACGATACTTCATATCTCAATGTTGAAATCAATGCGCCAATTTGCATCAACGCGAATCATATGATGGCTGCCATGTTTCTCGCATATACGCCTCCAAGGTCAATTTATGATAGCTCGAGACTAAATAATATGCAGGGCAAAGTAGCTGAGCTACGCCTCGAGCTGAACAGCGGAGGGAAAAAGGATAAGAATCATTCGGGCAAAAAGATTGCTCTTAAGAAGATCGTCGCAAACATGACCATGAGCAACAACGACATGGTCGCCCTATTTCCCGATATCATTGGGTGCATGGGCATCCAGAGTTTGGAAATCAAGAAGATGTAAGACTCTCTATAGTATTAATGTCGCTCAGTAACTCATTGAACGTAGGTGCTTCTTGTTCTTGGTCAACTACGCCAGGATAAGGCCCGAGATCGCTGTAAAGGCGATTCCAGTATTGGAACATGTGAGTTCATCGATGATCATCACTATGGAGCTATAGCTGATAATAAGCCAGGATATGGAAGACCATAATCCTTTGGTGCGGGCACTGGCTCTCCGAACGATGTCATACATCCATGTTAGAGAGTTTGTCGAAGCTACCGTGCCGATAGTGAAGCATATGCTGAAGGATGGCGACCCTTATGTGCGAAAAACGGCTGCGTTCTGTGTAGCGAAGCTATATGATCATGACCGACATATGGTGGAAGGTTCAGACTTGATCGAAAGATTGAACTCTCTGTTAAGGGATGATAACCCTACCGTCGTCGCAAGCGCCTTGGCTGGTTTGATGGATATTTGGGAACGCAGTGACGCCATTAAACTTACCATTGACTATAGCAATGCCTCCAAGATGGTGGCTATCCTGCCTGACTGCTCCGAGTAAGCTGAGCCACATCATTTGTATGAGTGTTGCTAATCTTGTGTCGACAGATGGGGTCAGACATATATTTTAGAGGCTCTAATGTCCTATGTTCCGCAAGAGTCTGGAGAGGCAATCCTCTTGGCTGAGCGGATATCTCCACGACTGTCACATTCTAATTCGTCAGTCGTGTTGACATGTATTCGGGTGATCTTGTATCTTATGAACTACATTGCCGATCAGAAGCAGATCTCGGCTCTCTGCAGGAAACTCTCACCACCTCTTGTTACACTTCTCGCCAAGGGTCCTGAGGTACAGTACCTCGCCCTTCGAAATGCCTTGTTGATTCTCCAGCGACGGCCAGAAGTGTTGCGAAACGACATTCGCGTCTTCTTTTGCAAGTACAACGATCCCATTTACGTCAAGGTTACAAAGCTGGAACTCATTTTCATGCTTGCCAACGAAGACAACATTGATGAGGTTTTGACCGAGCTCAGAGAATATGCTACTGAGATCGATGTTCACTTTGTACGCAAGGCTGTACGTGCCATCGGTAAGCTGGCAATTAAGATCGAACCAGCTGCACGACGATGCATCAACCTACTCCTAGAGCTCGTGGCAACCAAGATCACATATATTGTGCAGGAAGCTACAGTGGTTATCCGCAACATCTTCCGAAAATATCCCAATCAATACGAATCCATCATCAGCACTTTGTGCGAGCACCTAGACTCGTTGGACGAGCCTGAAGCCAAAGCCGCCATGGTCTGGGTAATTGGTCAATACGCAGATCGAATCGAGAACAGCGATGCTTTACTGGAAGACTTTCTCTACTCGTTCGCGGAAGAACCTGTCGAGGTGCAGCTGGCCTTGCTCACAGCCACAGTGAAGCTGTTCATTCAACGACCCACTAAGGGCCAAGAGCTGGTTCCGAAGGTTTTGAAATGGGCGACTGAGGAGACGGACAACCCTGATCTTCGCGACAGAGCCTATATGTACTGGCGCCTATTGTCAACAGATATGAACGCAGCAAGGCAAATCGTCATGGGAGAGAAGCCAGCGATTACAGCTGAGTCAGAACGCCTTGACTCAACTACACTAGAGGAGATGTGCCTGAACGTGGGAACCCTGGCCACGGTCTATCTTAAGCCTGTGCAGACTGTTTTCAGATCTGCCAGACCACGCAAACTCCAGGATTCGCCAGCCTTGCAGAAGCAGAACCTCCTTGTTCCAGCAGACAGCCAGAAGAGTATCAGCATGTTTGGCAATGCCGGAGCAGCAACGGACATTGATCCAAGGAACCGCAACCCTACATCGGCTGAGGGTCAAGGGAACCTTGCACAGGCAGTCAACGACGCAGATGCCTACTTCTCAAGCATTGGAACGTCGCAGCAGATGCAACCGATGCATGATGATCAAGGGGATGATGTTTTTGGAGGAGGTAATGGCCACTCGGCGGGATACGTGGTAAGCGCCCACACACCTCAGGCGGTGCTTCAGCCAGCCCAGGGTGCTGGCAGTAATGGTGATTTGTTAGTGCTATGAGCAATACATACCTGTATATAATAGCGGTGGAAGTCATATTCAGGAACAAAGCAGTTTAAAGCTATCTGAGCAGAAAGTCGTTTCCCAGAATAGATTCCGGTCGAGTGTTCCGGACAATGTGATGAGGACATCTATTACCTCGTTAATCCACCCTAGACCCATTCTTGACTCAGGGAAAGAATCTTCGGGTATCTGCCCCGGGAATCCAAGCTACATTAGGCTTGATCCGATAACCTTATTCCAGATGCCAAAATGGGGCGGAGCACATTAGTCGACCCTACCAGCTGCACTGGTCTGGTCAAAGACTTTGGGAGAGGTCACATCTGACCAGGGGGGTTGAGGCGAAGCTCGAGTCTGATGGTTAAGTTAGACTCGGGCTTGTCTTCTCGTTGTCTTGTATGGTCCCGTCTACTACATAGTCTAGTCTGGCCTGGTCAGGTCTTTCAAGGCAATAAGGAGAGAAGAGCTCGAACTTCCACGACACCATTCATACATTTCGTTATGTGTTGTAGACACGAAAATATGCAAGTGAATGAATTGGTGGCTTCATGCGGGATATACTCGGGCTTCTGGACCGTTGTAAACGTCTCACTTATGCCTATCTTGTGGGGGAACTTTTGGTGGCAGTTCAGGAACCAGTCCGAGTCTAGCGACAAGACAATGAGGGACACATACAAGACGAGGACCCTGAGATTTGCCGGATCTGGTTATCGTCGGGGGAAAGCAAGATTGGTACTTCGGGAAATAATTGTATTGGCTTTCATCTCTGTCTCGTGTAGGTGTTGATTCATGGACCGCAGTTAGATAGCCTATATGAGCATGTAGCTCAAGACCATGCACGAGTAATGCTGCTCATTGTGATCGTATATGTCTGGACCAGAACTGGAATGGTGTAATGTTTCTTGTGGTGTTTGTCGAGTACGATATCTTGCACAATGGGTAGCAAGATCGTTTATGTTCATTACACTTGTAGTACACACCCGGGCAGGAAATACAGTACCTATGGAATCAAAAGGCTTCTTCTCAGACTTGGGTTAATTAAGCGGCACAGTCGGCTTCTGTGGGCCGCCACCTACTCACAGTGGCTGTTACCTTATGTACCTGCCCGACTAAGGTGTTGTCGGTCGGGTAGCTGCTACCTTCCGTTTCACCAGCAAATTCAACAGAACGAAAGGCAGCTCCAGCTCCCCTCTCTGGACTGGAGGCACTCACGTTAGACCTAATAATTCTATTCCTAAACATCCAAACACAGACAACAATCGTATTCATCGTGATTCATTCTTCTAGTCAAATACTCCATATATTCAAATTTCCGTTACTTAACCCATTGAGCCTGTGTGAGCGCCAATATCTGCCGCCAAGCGGTTCACGGATCACCGTTTTATCGTTGTATAAGGTGTCGTCACCTCTACCTGGGACTTGCCTTGATCATATCTTGGCTTTCTTACTTTCTCGGATTCAGGATTTTCTCGTGTACCCAAGCCTAGTGCCTCGAACAGTCCTCTTATTTCTATTCAGTGTCGGAATTCTGACGACCATTTTATCAACAAGCAGCGGCCACTTTACTGCCGAATCGCCTTCTCACCAATTGTCTCTCCCTATCGTTAGTTCATTGTTTCTGCGACCTGGTCCTGAACAAGGGAGCCATCTAGTCAAGCCAAGCGCCCCTCTCCCTGTTCCCTGTCAGGCAAAGCGTCGAGCAATACCACCAAGAAGTCCACCCTGTCCTCATGGTACCATAAGAGTTGACCGCTTTAAACTAAGTGATAAAAATACATAGGTAAGTTTCGAGTAAATTATGGTGGTAGTTTACCGAATCTTTTTCTGCTCCTCAACCTGGACAGTCAAGTCTTTTGACACCCTCTAGCCTGTCGCACCGTCTGCACTCCACCTAGACGGCCAGACTCCACGCTCAGCCGCTGGTCGACAGGGCGTCTTGGCTGCTCTACTTGGCTTGTTCACTTACTTGCTTCTCGTCTGGCTTGCTTGGCTTACATTGCCATTCGATATCATCACTCCACAACGCAAGACCAAAATGAGCAGTGAATAGCTGTTACGTATCGCGAGACTTTCTTCATTCGAGTTCCACTGTTGTCGAGTTGCATGTGGCTCTCATCTGAGCGTTTTACCTGAGTGGACAATAGTCCGGCCATTAACTGCCCCACCCCCGGTTCGCGGCCCCCCGGCCTGGGCGATCCATCCTTACCGTTCTCCCAGTGAACTTGACGTCTTTCACTTTTGCTCCCGAGGCCTGGCCACGCTACGGGACATCAACCATATTCATCCACATTTCCATCCACATCCACATACGCATAACACATCTTCGATCCGCCATCCTCAACTCCACAATAAACATACCCTCGTCGCATCGTCTGCGAAAGAATCACTCGTTTACCTTTTATTTACGTTCGCGTTCTGCTCTCTCTCGCGTGGTGTGACCTCAATTCGCACCCTTACCGCGCCTCTCTCACCCTTCAATCAGTATGTCGGCTCCAGCGGACTCCACCATGAGTGGTGGTAAGGTTGCGCCAGTTGAAACTTCGCGGCTCGAACAGCCTAACGATGCGGTAGCCATGGAATCAATCACGCAACCCTCTGAGCAAACACCTGTCGAACACTCACGCGAAGCCGCCGACAAAACGACCGCAGCCGAGCCAGCATCCTCTATAGCTGTGCCAGCAACATCCGACAACATCGATCAGTCGACAGCTACAGTACCAGCTTCACTAAAAGGCAAGGAGAAGGAGGCGATTCCTCCCCCACCGACCAAGCAAGATTCGAACTTGGGAATAGGGCCCGCTGTTGATGATATCAGAGAGGTTTCTGGGGGTTCTTCCGACGGGCCTGTTTGTACCATCACTCTTCTCCTCACTTCAGGAAGCAGGCATCCGTACAGAATCGACGCCAAATACTTGAGTCGCAGGAACGTGGATATTCCAGACCAGACGGAGAGTGGCCTTCCGGATCCATTCAGCATCAGCATTTACACACTCAAGGAATTAATATTGCGAGAATGGCGGAGCGACTGGGAGGCTAAGCCTGCTAGTCCAAGCAGCATCAGACTCATTCACTTTGGAAAATTGTTGGACGACAAGGAGCAGTTGAAGAGTAAGGCACACCGCTGATCTGAGACATCTCAATGCCATTTACTGACCGCATGACAGAGTATCAACTCTCGACAGAGAGCCCCAATGTCGTACATATGAGCATTCGGCCGCAAGATCTTGACGAGGAGGAGCCTAAGACAGGAAATAAAAATATCTCATCAAGTGGTGGTGACGGCCAACGTTCTCGTGGTGGAGGTTGCTGTGTCATCTTATAAACGAAGGATACATTTTTTGTTTTGTTTCAAGCAACCTCCAAGTTGATTGCACTCAACTCTTGTTCTTATGAGGACAGGCTGAACGCTTCATTTGCTCGTCCGCTCATTCTCTGACCTTCTAGAGTCAAGAATGTTCCTAGCAGCCATTGAAGTTTCTTAACTTGAGCTAATGAACAGTCAGACGGAATCCATACGTTCCTTATATTTTCCTTGGTCTATGGTATTCGCTCAACACAACCGAGCGATGGTTCACGTGTGGAAGACGGGGACATCGGAGTCTATATCGGCGCGTTACACTGTATTTTGTACTATGGAGTTGTCTTTGTTTTGTTTTGTTTTATTAATTTCATTGCCGTCAACATATGGACGATAGCGTCATCAATTGCGACGCATTTATAGCAGTATAGAATGCATTCGTATTACGGCTTTCTGGTCTTCTCATATTCTTGATAGTTGTCTGGACATGCCCATGTGATCACCCAGCCTTTGATTTTGTTCGGCATATCTAAGTGGTGGAAGAGTGTGATGTACGATACAATAGTCAAGGCAGTGGTTGTTTCAATGCTAACCAGACCGCTCGTTTACTGAATCTTGAGCTTCTTCTCCATCTCGTCGTGGAATCCCGCAATAGCTCTTGTCTCATCGCCGGTAAAGACGTCCTCCCAAGTGATAGAGGCGTCGCGACCTCTAAGAATATCCTCGTGGACACTAGGCAGGCCGTTGCCAAGGGCCATGGGCCGCCACTCGCCGTTTTGAACGATCTTGAGCTCCATACCACGGCGGATAGGCTCGGCCATACCGTAGGTGCGTCGAAGAGTCTCCATCTTGAGAGCCTCCTGCGTAGCCTCCCAGTTCTTCAGGCGAGCCTCGAGAGGGTGGGCGGAGGCGGGGGTAGTCTTGGAGTCGAAAGGGGATGCGCCGACGCCGTGGCGGAGAGTATCGTGGATGCCGGGGGCAGAGGGAGCGTTTGATGTGTGGGAGATGTGGGTGTAAGACTGGACATTGGTGTTGCCAGGGACGATGCGCATTGCTTGAGACTGGGCCGGGAGGGTTAGCTCTCAAAATGGTATTGAAGGTTGAATGCTGTTGAAGCTTACCATACTGGCAGATGTGGCTGGACTACTGTGTGTCGAAGGTGTGTGTGTTATTTTATATTGAGTGTCGCGATATTCAGGTTTGTTCGGCAACGAGATAAACGCGGCGTTGATGAGCGGGCTGTTTGATAGAAGAACGGCTTCTGTGTGGTTGATGATGAAAGCTCCAGCTTCAAGGCAGCCTTGCGCTGGCGTTGCCGCACTTTGAGGGTACGTACCTTCCGGGGACTGAGCTGCAGGTCCGGTGGATGGATGGTACGTATCGAGTACAACCACAGCTCCAATGAGACCCACGCAAACGTCGTCACTTACTTAACGATCTGAGTTCGCTTTAAGACAATATATTTTATTTCTTAAATTATATAATGAATTATTC
>JAAGWQ010000220.1:0-50022 GCA_013396295.1 Fusarium heterosporum | reverse complement strand
GTCTATATGCACTAATGCGAACACGGTTTGATCTTGCCCATATTGGCATGAGATGCATGGGTTTTCAATACCAGTTGCTTTCTTGATAGACTCTTGTATATACCGGACTTTGAATGTATGTGACGGTAGTCAGTCTGCGTGTCTACTGACTTTCGGAGAGTTGTTATGATTTGTTTGGATCATCGTGTGTTCTGTGGCGGCACAGACAGCCAAGCCGGGAATTGCTTGCTGGACATGCCCGAGCAAAATCAACTTACAAATCAATGATTGACTTCAGACTATCTCCCGAGCTAAGTTGATGGGACACGGACATCACAAATTAGGCAATGCTACTTCCAAGACGGTGACACTATGACTGCATTAAGGCTCGACGCGTCAAAGGTTGGCGAATAAGTCTCGTTTCTAAATAGGCCTCCGTTGTTGAACGAAATGTCTGGATAAATTGTCTTGTCGGACTAAAGGTTAGTAGAAAGGAAATGGTGAGCCACGTGCCTCGAGATCTGCACAGTGAAACATTGAAGTAGAGATATGCTGAGAAAAGTCATACAGGGTAGGCAAAGTTTACCGATTGCCAATAATCTCACATGAATCATTAGTATTAATGAGTGGGGGACGGTTTGAACGCCATTGCTTCAATAACATGTAATTGATATTACCTTAACTATATTTTTAACCTAAAAGAAACCGAGAAAAGTTGTACTGTAACTATGCGGTCGGCGAATTTACTTCGTGGCAAACATAAGCTCTTCTAGATGTTCTCCTCACTAACACACTGGGCACGATGTATTTGCCAGCCAGTCATATCAATATATCTGAACCGACAACCTGGTCAATACCTTACTAATAACCCTGGTAGCTACTAGTAGATCAAGCAAAACCCGTCACATTTTGAATACTCTGAGACCTCGAATGCCGAAGCCATGCGGAGAGGTAGCTGTGTAATCCAAAGGTGACAGCGTCTAGAACGTCAACTTACAGCCAATTACAGGGCGAAGGCGCTGACGCCTAACGCCACGCCAGCTGAAGAGATCCCCCACAATACGGGAGCCCAGATAGCCATTTGACAGGAGCGGAGGACACGCCTTGCACTTGTACGCACGCACCCGACCTGCACCTATCTGCGCCTGAGTCTGCGCCTGAGCCTACTACAGTCTGCAGGGGTCTTGAATGATAGTGCGAGACCACAGTTTGCCATAGTTGATGCTACCAAATTATCTATATCATATCGTGCATTCAGAACAAAAAAGGAACATCGTAAAGTGAGCCGATAGGAGTCTCCTAGGGGGCTCAAGACATTATCCATGGATCATAGAAATCCAGTATAACTTATCCAAAGACTTATTATCAGATACCTCGACATGAGTATTCGATTAACGTGAGAGACCCCTGCGCCCTGTATATGCGCCAGCGCCAGCATTTGGACCTGCCACTCCCTCCCTCCCTCCGTCCCCTCCGCTCCCCTTCCGTCATCATTCCACTCCCGTCCTTCTGCCTTCCCAACTTCTCTGCAGATTTGATTGTTCTGCCTGTCTACAAAGTGTTTGGCCTCATACAAACTTTGCCTTGCCTTGCCTTGCCTTACCTCAGAAACGCCTCAAACTCAAGCTCAAGCTCAGGCTCAGGCTTAGGCACGGACAGTGCAGGACACAGTACATTACAATATTACAGTGATAGAAGAGGCGTGTCCGTCCATCTGCTGGGCTGCACTGCACCCTTTTTGCTCTTGCCCTCCCACCTCTTTCCTTCCATTTTCCCTTTCTCTTGTTCTTTCCTCGTACCTCCCTCACATCTGTCTGTCCATCTCTCCCGGTCTCTTGTTTTCCCTTCGCCCCTCCCCTGTTTGTTTTACTCATCCAGTCTCATTGCTTTAAACCCCCCCGCCTGCTTTTCTTTCCACCAGCTTTGTCACGCCAGGCAAGCAGGCAGACACAGGCCAAATTTTTTCCCATCTCCATAATTTTGTCCACGCCTCTGCATAACCCGCAACTCCACGCCTCCTCCTCCCCCAAGTCCAGCCCAACCCAGCATCATTATCGACACACCCAAAGATCCTGGGTCCCAGGGTTTGCTTCATACACACGCTCCGCAATCTGGACTACACTGCACCGCACACCACCGCGCTCCGCTCCGTATCAGCACCTCGCGCCCGGCGATATTCAACGTCACGGCGGTATCTCTTGCTTCGCTCACCGTTACCCTTACCGTCACCGGCCACCGTCACGGCTTTCGGCTTCGGGCAACGGGTCACGACACCTTCCGGAAGAACGTGACGACGGACGACGGACGACGACGACGACGACGATACTATCGGATAGTATCGTGATAGTCGCGTCACCAAGTTAACAACATACGCTCGACTCGACACGACACGACTCGACCTCCCTCAAGTCACGCTACGTCACGTCGCCTATTTTGCTCCATTTGTCATAACAACAAAACATCTACCGTACCCATTGACTCTTGGTCTCGCAACTCATTTTTTCGCGTTTAACGTTCGTATCCATCCATACTCCGGCTCTTCTGCCGGGGCCTGACCAGACGATATGTCGAGTCTGCGTCCAGGATCTAATAATCATACTGGCCTGAACTTCCCGCAGGCCAGTATTCGCCGCAACCCATATCCTCCTCCTCATCCGGGCCAGCAAAGCAAACAATCCCCCGCGCCTCATGCCGCGTCTCCGTATCAAACACAGGCGTATCAGCCCCAACAGCCGCCGACTGGATACCCTCAGCATCTTTTCTCAAACCCGACGCATGTGAATGGCAGTCTTTCTAATGGCTCCTCGCGTTCTTCCACTTCCCACATGTCCAATACGGTGCCTAGCCCGCTTGACGTGTCCAGCACGCGAGGCGTACCACAGTCACGCTCTCAGATGATGTTTCCTACATTAGGACAGGTTATGCCTAATCAGCTGCATCATCCTCAGCAGCAGCAGCAAATGCATCCTCAACATCTTACTCATCCCTCCCATCCTTTGAACCAGCCTCGGCAAACTCTTCACCAGCATCATGCTCAGCAGTCCCCTCAACAGCGGCCTCAATCACAGCAAGCTCAGCCAACTCCGAAGCTTGGCCAGGTTCAGGTCAAATCTCAGGCTCCTTCGCCTCCACTGCCCCAGCAGTCCAGCCAGCAACAGGCACAGACGCACCAACAGCTTCAGCAACAACTCCAACAGCAGCAACAACAGCAACAGCAGCATCATTTACAGCAGCAGCAACAACTTCAGCAACAACAGCAGCAACAACAACAACAACACCAACAGCAGCTTCAGCAACAACAGCAAGCTCAACAACAACAGGCTCAGTTGCAACAACACCATCAGCAACAGGCGCATCAACAAGTTCATCCCCAGGCACACCAGCAACAGCAGCAGCAGCAGCAGCAGCAGCAACAACAACAACAAGCTCAGCTGCACTCTCAACAGCAACAACAGCTTCGCACTCCTCAACAGGAGCAGCAACAGCTCCAGCACTCGCAGCAGCATGAACAGCCGAGAACCCAGTCGCTTCAGCAGCCACCACCACCCCGACAACAGAAACAGAAGCAACGGGAGCAGCAAAGAGAACAGCAACGCGACCAACAGGCCCAGCAGCAGCAAATTCAGCAAGCTCAGCACCAACAGGTTCAGCAAGTGCAGCAGGTGCAGCAGGTCCAGCAGGTCCAGCAACAAGCTCAACAGCAGGTTCAACAGCAACAAAAACAACAGCCTCTTCCTGCAGAGCCAATGCAACAGCCACAAGTCCCGCCTCAACAGCAGAAGCAAGATGCCAATGCCGATGAATCAATGGACGTTGACACTCACACCAACGGGGAAGAAGCTGGGGGACTGGACATGAAGATGCTTGCAGATCCCAACTACATTCCCTCACAACCACTCGGGGAAATGATGTCACCGCCTCCAGAGGGCGGAAGCTATCCAACTCTCGAGGCGGTCCAGAAGGCTGTTCTTCGATACTGTACATCTGTTGGCTATGCTATCGTTATCGGTCGTTCAAAAAAGACAGTGCCTGGACTAAAGAAGGTTCTATTTGTTTGCGATCGTGCTGGCAAACCACCGAGCCGTGTAAGCCCCGAGTGTCGAAAACGAAAGACTTCCTCCAGAAAGTGTGATTGCCCGTTCGGGTTCTTTGCAATCGAGCAGCGTACACAATGGACAATTCGATACCGTCCAGATCCTTCCCATCTGCAGCATAACCATGGACCAAGTGAGAGCCCATCGCATCACCCGGCGGCACGTAAGCTCGACAGTAAGATGGTTGCCGCTGTGAAACAGCTCAAAGAAAATGGTGAGTTAATCGACCCAATGAACCGATTCCATACTAACTACAATGAGCAGGTGCTGGCGTCTCCGAGACGCTGCAGATACTGCAGACGGACAACCCAGACTGCCACTTACTGCCACGTGACATATACAATGCGCGTGCGGCCATCAATCGTAACCCTCAAAAGGTTGCTACGGATCTCGCAGAGAATAGGCCAGCCATATACAGCAAACCCCATCAGTCTCCTGAAGACCGCATACGTGCCGAATTGAGGCGTGAAATCGCCAAGGTCCGGGAGGATATGCAAAAAATGGAGGAAGAAAAGGATAAGGAGATAAGCGAGCTAAAGACAAAGCTTGAAGAAAAAGACGTCACCATCAAGAAATTTGAGGAGTTTATCGACATCTGCAACGAGCGAGTTATGTTTCAACGACAGCGACTGGCGGGAAGCAATGCAAATGGCGCCAATCAGCCCCAGGCATAATCTCTGTTCATATCGATGCATTAGCTGGCTTTGTAACCTGCATGAGGGAAAGTTTATCTGGTAGCAGTGAATCACATAGGAGTTCTGATGGGTAACGTTTTAACATGTACGTATTCATTGATGAGATTGGGGCTTAGGATTATTTTGACTGAAGTTGGAACAGGGCGGCATGTTTTGTTTTGGAGCATGGTTTAAGATAATGGTGTAACTTGCTTTCACACGTTAGAAGTTTATACATCTCCACCTGGAGGATGTGGTGATGTGGAATATACATGATTATCTTTGAATCAGGGGAGTTTGGTATTGAAAGCTGGGTTAGTGATGCCTGTCACGTCAGATGATCAATGGCGCGGCTGACATATATACGACTGTTTGTGATAATGACAACTCGCTTCTAAATCGCCGTAACTTACAGTGAGTGTGCAGACATATTGATGGTTCACCACTCTTTATGTCCAACCTCACCTGAGATTTTAAAGTTTATAATAAACTCCAAGAATCTTTCATAACCTATAGAGGATCTTAGATATGTTAAGTATGTTACTGACCCAAAGATATTTTTACATATATGGTACTCTAAATGGTATCTTGATTCCTCAGCGTTGTAAATTTTGCACAGAACTGTAGACGCCAGGTAATGAATTTCAAGCTCGTTACTATGTTCGGAGCCTTACGAAAGCTGGTGAAGGTTAAGGGCCTCTGATTAGCATTTGCTTAATTCAGTCTTTTCATGGCGTAACCTAAATACTCAGTATCCACTTAACGTCTTGCGACTTGGGGTTAAGATAGGAGAATTACCGACTAATTTAATAGAGAGGGTAAATTAGTGCTTGCTGTTTGAACGTCGTTACATAGGCCCATATCGTTTGTCCATAATACTTCCTATGGTGGCTTGATGCGCGACTACAGTGTTATGTATTTCTGTTTTGAATGATATAACAGGCGCAGCATACAAGTGTAACCCACTAGGATTCTGAATTGTTCAAGGACTTCCATTCATGTCGTTTGGGGTGTGAATATGCAGCCTGGCCCCCTGCGGGAGAGCGCCATGTTGGCAGCAACCAGCGTGGGGAGGAAGCTGGAGTGCCCCTTGTCTAAGCTCTTTTGACCAATCAAAGTATGTAGATAGCCGTTTCGGATGCCCCACCCATCAAGACGCAGTGGCTATGATTGATTGACTGCAACGCCGGTCTAACTGTGTGAGCGGGCGGGCGATTGTTTTAGGTGGCTTGGACATGATGGTGGACAGTGGACTCTCGAAGCACCACGCCCTCCAATAAGCTCCTGACACATCCATTTTGTCCAATTATCGATCAGCGGTCGCGACAGGGGTTGCCCCTGGGCCTAGTCGCGTACAGTAAATTCGGCAGAACCAAAGAAAGGTGAGGTGGGAGGTGCCCTTATCGAAAGTCAACAACTCCTTGATGGTTCATTTACATCTTATTTCGCCAAAACCCAAACTGTCGCTGGAGACTTCACAACATTTCCGCGACATCCCTGAACGACGATTCTGTTAATCGTTCAACCCACACTCCTTAGTCTTTGAGCTCATCTCTTCGATTTTGCTAAAGCTGTTTTAATAATTGACTTGTCATCAAGCATTGCGCCCAACCCCGAATCTTGCCCGCCCGCTACATCGATCTCTTCTTCGATTGCATCTCTCGACCATAGCGAACCGACGACTTGGAAATGACCGGGCGCTGCTAGACTAGTCACATCTTCTATTTCTTCGACCCCCCTTCAACCAACATGGAGGTTACCTCGCCCGCCGTGCCGAGCCCTGGAGCTTCCACCAACGGCGTCACGGGTGCTCCGCCTTTCCCTACCATCGAGCCGGAACGCGTTATCGAACATCTTGCTTCCGTCTGCCAGATAGCGCTTGGTGCTACACGCGAGGAGCTCGAGCAGGTAGGAAGTTTGCTGTACAAGTCCCGGTACAGCGAGACTGTTTCACGCTGCACACGCTTCGCGAACGATACTCAGAATGTGCTCTATATTCAGAAGGACTTCGCAAACTCTTCTGCAGTAGAGCCTGGAGCTGACCCTGCTGGTTCGTTAATGATTCTTGTGACTGCGTATAGCCGTTTAGCTAACATAGGCATAGCACCTGTTTCCTATAACTATACCTTATCCACCGAGATCTCCTCGTCCCCAACGACCGTCGCCTCTCTGGTTCTCATCAAGTCCCCCCAGCCTATAGACCCGAGTCGACCACTTACATCTCAAATATTTATTACTAATCTGCCTGGTCCTGCATCTCTTAATGCTGGAGTTGGGGAGCAAGGCTCAGTCCTTTCTCCATGGGAGGTTCTTCATTCCCAGGTTCATCACGCGCTGGTGCCGTACTTTGATGCCAATACTAAGAGCCAACAACTGGCCAACGGATCTAGGGGACGAGCTGATGTGGATGCGAAGACGGGAATTCCTGTGACCAAGAAGCGACTCAACGACTTGGAACTAAGCTTGCTGCATCTCCAGCAGAACGTCGACATCCCCGAGATCTCTCTTACGTTCCACTCTATTGTCCAGAACGTCCTTGAGGAAGCGGAAGTCCACAACAATCGACCCTCTATCGACGGAATTCCACAGAACCTTCTTCAGGACAGTACCTTTCTCAATCGATTACAGGCAAATGTCAACACTTGGATTAAATCCATTCAAGGAATCACCAAACTGACCAAAGATCCCTCCTCCAATGCGAACCAGGAGTTCAGCACCGCGAGCCAGGAAGTCAACTTTTGGTTGTCTATGGAGTCGGCCCTGGAGGGTATTGAAGGGCAGCTCCGTAGTGAGGGTGTGCTCTTGACATTGGAAATCCTCAAACATGCCAAGCGTTTCCAGGCCACGGTGAGCTTCACAGCGGATACCGGCTTGAAGGAGGCTATGGACAAGGTGCAAAAGTACAATCAGCTTATGCGCGACTTCCCGCTTGACGAGCTGCTATCTGCCACTTCCTTGTCCAAGGTCGAGGAGGCCATTCAGCAAATCTTCAGCCACCTGAACAAGAAGTTGAGGATTTGCCCTTACCCTATTCGTCGGGCTCTTCCACTTGTTGAAGCAATCTCTGCTGATCTTGATGATGTGCTTCATAGACTTTTGTCAGGTACGGAACTGGTCAATCTGGATTACCAGCAATTCAAAAACATCATGCAAACCTGTGATTTGATTTTCCAAACCTGGGAGGAAAACGTCAAAGAATTCACCAACGTAGCTCGTGAGGTGACTCGGCGCCGCAATGAAAAGTTCATCCCGATCAAGATTATCAAGAAGCACTCTGAACTGGAGGCGCGAATCAAATATGTCAGCACCTTCCGTGACAACCACGAGCAACTTCAGCGCACAATTGTCACTGTTCTTGGCCCCCAAGCAACTATTCCTGGCGTTGCTGAGACCACAGAGTCAAACGGTATCATTGTTGAGGAGATTGGCAATGTTGATGCTGTTGAGGAAGTCAAGCAGGCCTGGGAGGCTCTTCAGAACGTCGACCTTCTGGATGTTACAGACCAGGGTAAAGAACGATGGGTACGAGCTGAGAACCTTTACAACGAGCGCACCACTCGTGTAGAAAACTCTATTATCCGCCGACTTCGAGAGCGACTGGCTACCGCCAAGACCGCCAACGAGATGTTCCGAGTCTTTTCCAAGTTCAACGCCCTATTCGTGCGCCCAAAGATTCGTGGCGCCATTCAGGAGTATCAGAACCAATTGATGGATCACGTCAAGCAAGCGATCAATGGCCTGCACGAAAGGTTCAAGCAACAATATGGTCATTCGGAGACGCACGCTATGGCACAACTTCGTGATCTCCCTCCTGTTTCAGGTGCTATCATCTGGGCACGCCAGATTGAGTTCCAACTGGACGGATACATGCGAAAGGTCGAGGCCGTTCTTGGCCCCGACTGGACCTTGCATGCCGAAGGTCACAAACTTCAAGAGGAGAGCGAGCTCTTCAAACAGAAGCTTGATACTAGCCGAATCTATGATGCCTGGCTCAACGATGTTGGACGACGCAAAATTTCAATTTCTGGACAACTATTTGATATTGCTCGTATAAGATCTGCTGGTGGTATTCTTGAACTCGCTGTCAATTTCGACCCTCAAGTCATCACCCTCTTCAAGGAAACTCGCAATCTCACATGGCAATCATATTCTGTACCGCATGCCGTCACTACCGTGTCCAAGGATGCGAAGCGTGTTTATCCTTATGCTGTCAGCTTGATGGAGAGCGTGAGAACTCTATCTCAAACTCTTCGCCAAATTTCAGTCATGGGAGAGGAATCGGTTCTTCTTAATGGGTACCGAAACGAGGTGTATAGGCTGATCGGCGAGGGTGTCCCGCTTCGATGGGAATCCTTTATCAATTCGCACGAACTGTTTTACTCCGAAAACAGACAGACTCGGCCGCTGCTGCCCGGAGGCGCAGACTTTGGCCTGGCTAAGAATACTGAAAGTAAGCATGGCATGTTTATCCGTGGGTTCGCATCAGCTGTGTCGGTTCTTCAGCAGAAGGCTGTTTCACTTAATTTCATTCATGCCACTGTCGAACAGGCACTCAAGGACCTTAGTACCTGCCCCTACGACGAAACTGCTTTCCACAGCCGCCTAGATACGATTCAGTCGGCAGTGGATCAATTGAACTTGGAGCAATATGTAAACTTGGACTTCTGGGTCCGCGAGTTGAACGCCAAGATCCAATCCATTCTCCTTACACGCCTTCAGAGTGCAGTTCACTCATGGATCACTGCCTTTGAGGACGAAACCCCTGAGGAGGAGACACGCAGAAAGACCAATAACGACGAGGCAAAGCCAGAAATGCCAACCATGAAGCGTCTTATCCTTGAAGTGGTCATGCGCAATCAAGTTATTTATCTTGACCCCCCTCTAGAATTCGCCCGCGCAAGTTGGTTCCTCCACCTTCATGAGTGGCTCGGCATCGTCTGTAACCTCCGCAAAATCAAGGCTACTCGATACCAGATGAGTCTTACCACTACCGCCAACGATGAGCTTCGCTTCACCGATCTACCCACCGAGTGCGCCGGACTGTTGCAACGCGTTTATATCTCTGTTGAAAAGAAGCTCCAAGAGATCAGTGCGTACGTCGACAAATGGCTCCAGTTCCAGTCACTTTGGGATCTCCAGTCTGAGCAAGTCTACGATGCTCTGGGCGAACCACTTCCTCGATGGCTGCAGCTCCTCCAGGATCTCCGCAAAAACCGATCAACCTTTGATACGCAAGAGGTCAGCCGCGAGTTCGGTCATCTTACCATTGATTACGATCAAGTACAGACCAAAGTCAACGCCAAGTATGATCAATGGCAGCACGAGATTTTGATGAAGTTTGCTAGCCGTCTTGGTAACCGTATGCGTGATATTAACGCAGAAATAGAGAAGGCACGCAAGCATCTAGAGAGCCAGAGCTCTGACGCTTCGTCGACTGCCCAAGCTGTGCAATTTATCACTGTTGTCCAAAGCTGCAAGCGCAATGTCAAGACATGGGCTCCTGAAATTGACATGTTCCGTCAAGGACAATCAATGCTTGTCAGGCAGCGGTATCAGTTCCCCAACGATTGGCTGCACATCGAGCAGATTGACAGCCAGTGGGAAGCATTAAAGGAAATCCTCGAGAAAAAGTCGAGAATTGTCCAGGACCAGAGCGATGCGTTGCGAGCCAAAATTACTGCTGAGGATAAGTTGGTTAATGAGCGAATCGCCGAGATCGCCGCCCAATGGAATGAAGAGAAACCGGTATCTGGAATGATCCAGCCTGATATTGCTTCTGCAACCTTGACCTCTTTCGAAGCACGTATCTCAAAGTTGCAAGATGATGCCCAAATGGTGGTGAAGGCTAAGGAAGCACTGGATATCCCCGCCAGTCTCGATAACTCTCTCGAGTCTACCCTTGAGGAGGTTCGGGATTTCCAATCTGTTTGGTCGAACCTTTCTACCATCTGGTCAAGCCTCAACGAGACACGCGATATTCTCTGGACTGCCGTTCAGCCACGAAAGATCCGTTCCAAGGTTGATGACCTCATCAAGAGTACCAAGGATATGCCTAGTAGAATGCGTCAATATGCTGCCTTTGAGCACGTTCAAGGCATCTTGCGTGGTTTCCTCAAGGTCAATTCTATTCTCTCCGACCTCAAGTCTGATGCCATCCGCGAGCGCCACTGGGTCAAAATTTACAAACAAATCAAGCCGCAGAAACGATTTTCGCCCAGCTCTATGACCCTTGGTGATGTCTGGGACCTCAATCTGGTTGCTACTGAGATTATCGTCAAGGATATCATTGCTCAGGCTCAAGGCGAGATGGCTCTGGAGGAGTTCTTGAAGCAAGTCCGCGAAACCTGGCAAAATTATGCTCTCGAGATGGTCGGCTATCAGAACAAGATCCGCCTCATTCGCGGCTGGGACGATCTCTTCGCAAAGTGTAGCGAGAACCTGAACTCACTTCAGGCTATGAAACATTCTCCTTACTACAAGGAGTTTGAGGAGGAAGCCTTATCCTGGGAGGACAAGCTTAATCGCGTACATGTACTCTTTGATGTTTGGATTGATGTTCAGCGTCAGTGGGTTTACCTAGAGGGTGTCTTCACTGGCAATGCTGACATCAAACACCTCCTCCCTATCGAGTCGGGACGTTTCCAGAATATCAATAGTGAGTTTTTGGCTGTCATGAAGAAGGCCAACAAAACACCATATGTTCTGGAGGTTCTCAACATACCCAACGTGCAGAAGTCGTTGGAGCGACTCGCTGAAATGCTTAACAAGATCCAGAAGGCTCTGGGCGAGTATCTAGAGAAGGAACGTGTTTCGTTCCCCCGATTTTACTTTGTAGGCGATGAAGATCTACTCGAGATGATTGGCAATAGTAACGACACCCTACGCATTGCCAAGCACTTCAAGAAGATGTTTGCGGGTCTGTCTGGTCTTATTATGGATGATGAGACTGTCATCTCTGGCTTCACCTCCAAGGAGGGCGAAGCTGTTCGACTCAAGAAGGAGATTTCCCTGGCGAAAACACCCAAGATTAACGACTGGCTAGCTCTCCTGGAAGGTGGCATGAAGTCTACTCTTGCTGAGCTCCTTGCCGAGGCTGTTGACCAGTACACCCCTATCTTTGAGTCAGAGACGATTGACCGTGAAGCTTTGAACGCGTTCATGAATGCCTATCCCAGCCAGATTGTGGTTCTCGCCGCGCAGGCTGCCTGGACGACGGCTGTCGACCAATCGCTTGCTGCTGGCGGAAGCAATCTAAAGATGCTTTACGAGCGTGAGGTGGAGGTCCTTCGCGTACTTGCCGACACAGTTCTTGGAGAACTTGAGGTTATCCTGAGGAAGAAGTGCGAACAGCTGATTACCGAATGTGTTCACCAGCGTGATACCATCGAGAAACTCATCAACGTCAACGCTAATTCCACTGGCCACTATCTCTGGCAGCTGCAAATGCGTTATATCTATAACCCAGAGGGCGAGTTTCTGGACCGCCTTCACATCAAGATGGCAAATGCCAAACTCAACTATGGCTTCGAATACCTAGGAGTTCCCGAACGCCTTGTCCGCACTCCCCTGACCGATCGATGTTTCCTTACCCTCACTCAAGCTTTGTGCCAGCGTCTTGGTGGTTCTCCTTATGGACCCGCTGGTACGGGTAAGACAGAGTCTGTCAAGGCTCTCGGTGTGCAACTCGGCAGATTTACGCTTGTCTTTTGTTGTGACGACACCTTTGATTTCCAGGCTATGGGTCGCATCTTCCTTGGTATTTGCCAAGTTGGTGCTTGGGGCTGTTTCGATGAGTTTAACCGTCTAGAGGAGCGAATTTTGTCTGCCGTTTCACAGCAAATCCAGAACATTCAGTTGGGTCTCAAGCAAGGTGTCGAAGACGACCAGTCACAAATTGAGTTAGTTGGCCGTCAACTCCACGTCAACGAGAACACTGGTATCTTCATTACAATGAATCCTGGTTATGCAGGCCGTTCCAACTTACCCGACAACCTGAAGAAGCTTTTCCGCAGCGTGGCTATGTCCAAGCCCGACAAGGAGCTCATCGCTGAGGTCATGCTTTACTCACAGGGTTTCAATCAAGCCAAGCAACTTTCCAAACACACAGTCCCCTTCTTTGACCAGTGTTCCGCCAAGCTGTCTAAGCAAGCTCACTACGATTTTGGTCTGCGTGCCCTGAAAAGCGTTTTGGTCAGTTCTGGTGGCCTGAAACGTGCTCGCTTGGGTGAGGGTAGTCTTGGCGCGGAAGAAGTTGTCGAACCTGAAATCATTGTGCAAAGTATCCGAGAAACAATTGCCCCTAAGCTGATTAAGTCCGACGTCGATATCATGATGACCATCGAGACTGATTGCTTTCCCGGCGTGCAATACGTCCCGGCCAACCTCGAGGCACTGGAAGACGCAATCAGGACTCTGGCTGCTGAACGTCATCTTGTGGTGAACGAGCTTTGGATGACCAAGGTTCTCCAGTTGTACCAAATTCAGAAGATCCATCATGGTGTTATGATGGTTGGTAACTCTGGTTCTGGTAAATCGGCGGCTTGGAGACTTTTGCTCGATGCTCTCCAGAAGGTTGAAGGAGTCGAGGGTGTTTCGCATGTAATCGATTCCAAGGTCATGTCCAAGGAAGCCTTGTATGGTAACCTTGACTCAACTACTCGTGAATGGACCGACGGTCTGTTCACCAGCATCCTCCGAAAGATTGTCGATAATCTTCGCGGCGAAGACTCCAAGCGACACTGGATCGTCTTTGATGGTGATGTCGATCCTGAATGGGTTGAAAATCTGAACAGTGTATTGGATGACAACAAGCTACTTACACTTCCCAATGGTGAGCGTCTGAACTTGCCATCCAACGTCCGAATCATGTTTGAAGTCGAGACGCTCAAGTATGCCACGCTGGCTACCGTCAGTCGTTGCGGTATGGTTTGGTTCAGCGAGGATACTGTTTCACCCAACATGTTGGTTGAGAACTATCTATCAACTCTCAGCAATGTTCCTTTCGAGGATTTGGACGAAGACAGTGTTGCTACTGGTCAGAATCCCGCTAAGACATTGGCTGTTCAAGGCGAATTTGCTGCTCTACTTCGAATCTATCTGAGTGAGGAAGACTTCATTCTCAACGCTCTCAAGCGAGCTGAAGCTTACAATCACATCATGGAATTCACCGTCGCTCGCGTCCTCACGACACTCTTTTCGCTGCTCAACAAGGCAGTCCGGGATGCAATCGAGTACAATGGACAGCATGCCGACTTCCCTCTAGAATCTGAACAGATCGAGTCTTTCATCTCAAAGAAGCTTCTGCTGGCACTTGTCTGGGCGCTTACAGGTGATTGCCCCCTCAATGATAGGAAGGCATTCGGCGATGAACTTTGCGCCTTGGCCAACTTTGGCTCTCCTCCCCTTGACGGCACAAGCTCGCTCATCGATTTCGACGTGACTCTCCCCAAATCCGAGTGGACTCCCTGGCAGAACCAGGTACCTACTATGGAGGTTAACACTCACTCCATTACCCAGACAGATATTGTCATCCCTACTCTGGACACTGTTCGCCACGAAGACGTGCTTTACTCGTGGCTTGCTGAGCATAAGCCTCTCCTTCTTTGTGGTCCTCCTGGTTCGGGTAAAACCATGACTTTGTTCAGTGCGCTCCGCAAGCTGCCAAACATGGAGGTTGTAGGTTTGAACTTCTCAAGCGCAACGACTCCCGATCTTCTCATCAAGACATTTGAACAGTACTGTGAGTACAAGAAGACCTTGAACGGTGTGATGCTCTCCCCAACCCAAATTGGTCGATGGCTTGTTGTCTTTTGTGATGAAATCAACTTGCCTGCGCCAGACAAGTACGGAACTCAGCGTGCTATCTCTTTCTTGCGCCAAATGGTTGAGCATAATGGTTTCTGGCGAACGTCCGACAAATCATGGGTTACTCTTGACCGCATCCAGTTTGTTGGTGCTTGTAACCCTCCCACTGACGCTGGCCGTACCCCTATGGGCGCTCGGTTCCTTCGACATGCGCCCCTGATCATGGTTGACTACCCTGGTGAGCTGTCTCTTAACCAGATTTATGGTACCTTCAACTCTGCTGTTCTCAAGATTATTCCATCCCTTCGAGGATACGCCGAAGCTCTTACTCATGCTATGGTTCGCTTCTACCTCGAGTCCCAGCAAAGATTTACACCAAAGATCCAACCACATTACGTGTACAGTCCTCGTGAGTTGACGCGATGGGCTCGTGGTGTTTACGAGGCTATTCGACCTCTGGAAGCTTTATCCATCGAGGGGCTCATTCGAATATGGGCCCACGAAGCTCTACGCCTTTTCCAGGATCGACTTGTTGCTGAAGAAGAACGACAGTGGACCGACGAGGCAGTCAGGCGCATTGCTCTTCAATATTTCCCCAATATCGATGAGGAGAAGGCCCTCGGAGGACCCGTTCTGTTCTCCAACTGGCTATCCAAAAACTACGTCCCTGTCGACCGTGAGCAGCTGAGAGACTTTGTCAAGGCCAGATTAAAGACTTTCTGTGAAGAAGAGGTTGATGTCCCTCTCATCCTATTCAACGACGTGTTGGAGCATGTGCTGCGTATTGATCGTGTCTTCCGACAACCTCAGGGTCATCTGATTTTGATCGGTGTCAGTGGTAGTGGCAAGACCACCTTATCTCGATTTGTAGCCTGGATGAACGGCCTCAAGGTTTTCCAGATCAAGGTACACGGCAAGTATTCGGCTGAAGACTTCGACGACGATCTCCGAGATGTTCTTCGACGATGTGGATGTAAGGGCGAAAAGATTTGCTTCATCATGGACGAGTCAAATGTGTTGGACTCAGGTTTCCTTGAGAGAATGAACACCCTGCTCGCAAACGCCGAAGTCCCTGGTCTTTTTGAAGGTGACGAGTATGCCGCTCTCATGACAGCATGCAAGGAGGGCGCTCAAAGACAAAACTTACATCTTGACTCCCCTGAAGAACTTTACAAGTGGTTCACGCAGCAGATCGTCAAGAACCTACACGTCGTCTTCACCATGAACCCGCCTGAAGATGGCCTCTCGTCAAAGGCTGCAACCAGTCCCGCTCTGTTCAATCGTTGTGTTCTCAACTGGTTTGGCGACTGGTCTGACCAAGCCCTCTTCCAGGTTGGTCATGAGCTTACCCATTCTATTGACCTGGACCGAAGTAACTTCGAATGTCCTGATACCGTTCCTGTGGCGTATCGAGGTTTGCAACTACCACCATCGCACCGCGAAACTGTTGTCAATTCAATGGTTTACATTCACTACTCTCTGCAACGATACAACGAAAAACTCCAGAAACAACAGGGCAAGGTTACCTTCTTGACCCCTCGCCACTTCCTTGACTTTGTTGCTCAATATGTCAAGCTTTACAACGAGAAGCGAGAAGATCTTGAGGAGCAACAGCGCCATCTGAATGTTGGTTTGGAGAAGCTGAGAGACACCGTCGACAAGGTTCGAGATCTTCGAGTGAGCCTGGCGGAGAAGAAGAAACAGCTGGAGCAGAAGGACATGGAGGCGAACGAGAAGCTACAGCGAATGGTCGCTGATCAGCGTGAAGCAGAACAGAGAAAGAGTACCTCGTTGGAGATACAGGCTGCTTTAGATAAGCAGGAAGTTGAGGTGGCTTCAAGAAAGCAAGTTGTATTGGAGGATCTTGCCAAGGCAGAGCCTGCGGTCGAGGAAGCAAAGGCCAGTGTCAGCAACATCAAGCGCCAACACTTGACAGAAGTCAGGTCCATGGGTAACCCACCTCAGGGTGTGCGACTTGCCATGGACGCTGTGTGTACCCTGCTTGGCCACAAGATCAACGATTGGAAGGCAGTGCAAGGTATTGTACGAAAAGACGACTTCATCGCCAGCATCCTGATGTTCGACAACGGTAAGCAGATGACCAAGTCTCTGAGGAACAAGATGCGCAACGATTTCTTATCGAACCCCGAATTTACATTCGAGAAGGTCAACCGCGCTTCCAAGGCTTGTGGCCCTCTTGTCCAATGGGTTTGCGCTCAGGTCAATTACTTTGACATTCTCGATCGTGTTGGTCCTCTCAAGATCGAGGTGGATAACTTGGAAGAACAAGCACTTCAAACGAAGGCCGACGCCCAGGCTGTGCAAAACAACATTGCCGAGTTGGAGGCCAGCATCAACACCTACAAGACCGAATACGCTGCGCTCATCAGTGAGACGCAGGCTATCAAGGCCGAGATGTCCAAGGTTCAGTTCAAGGTCGATCGCAGTGTTCGCCTTCTTGACAGTTTGTCTTCTGAGCGAATTCGTTGGGAAGAGGGCAGCAAGTCCTTTGAAATCCAAATCAGCACTCTAGTTGGTGACGTTCTTGTTGCTGCTGCTTTCTTGGCCTACAGCGGTCTGTATGATCAGACTTTCCGGAAGTCGATGATGGATGATTGGTTCCATCAACTTCACCTTTCTGGCATCCACTACAAGTCGCCAAACCCTATCACTGAGTATCTGTCGACTGCTGATGAGCGCTTGGGCTGGCAGGAAAATACTCTCCCAGTCGATGATCTTTGCACCGAGAACGCGATTATTCTTAAGCGCTTCAACCGTTATCCTCTCATCATCGACCCCTCTGGACGAGTTACGGAATTCCTACAGAGGGAATGTAAGGATCGCCGCCTCACGGTCACCAGCTTCTTGGATGATACTTTCACCAAGCAGCTCGAGAGTTCTCTGCGATTTGGAAACCCCATCCTTATTCAGGACGCCGAACACTTGGATCCAATCCTTAACCATGTCCTCAACAAAGAATACCAGAAGACCGGTGGCCGTGTCTTGATCCAACTTGGTAAACAGGAAATTGATTTCTCGCCAGCCTTCAAGATCTACTTGTCTACACGTGATCCATCGGCTACTTTTGCTCCTGATATTTGCAGTCGAACCACCTTCGTCAACTTTACTGTCACCCAGAGCAGTCTGCAAACACAGTCTCTCAACGACGTCCTCAAGTCTGAACGTCCTGATGTCGACGAACGACGGTCGAATCTCATCAAGTTACAGGGAGAGTTCAAAGTCCATCTGCGACAGTTGGAGAAACGCTTGCTTCAAGCCCTCAACGAATCTCGTGGCAATATCCTTGATGACGACAATGTTATCGAGACACTTGAGACTCTCAAGACAGAGGCCGCCGAAATTTCAGGCAAGATGAGTAATACCGAAGGTGTTATGGCCGAGGTCGAGGAGATTACACAGCAGTACAGCATTATTGCCCGATCTTGCAGTGCTGTCTTTGCTGTTCTAGAGCAACTGCACTACCTCAACCACTTTTACCAGTTCTCGCTTCAGTACTTCCTCGACATCTTTCAATCAGTACTTCATGGGAACAAGAATCTGGCCGGCCAGACCGACCACAACATCAGGCGTGACGTGATTGTCAAGGATCTCTTTGTCAACACATTCAAGCGGACAGCTCTAGGTCTGCTCCAGAAGGATCGCGTCACCCTCGGAATGCTCCTCGCTCAGGCCTCGCCCTACAAGATGGATAAGTCTCTGATCGACGTCGTCCTCGACAATCGTGTACAAGGCCGAGATCTCTCATCAAATCCAGATGATAGAGATGGCGCTTTTGCCCAGGCCAAGAAGATCGGTGTACTCAAGGAGAAGGTTGACGCCGTTTCTGCTGAAGATTGGGATAAGTTTTTCACGGAAGAATTGGCTGAGAACGTTGTGCCACTGGTCTGGGATGATCAAACTGAGCCCATGGACCAAGCGCTTCTGTCCCTCCTACTCGTGAAACTTTTCAGAATGGACCGATTTGTACCTGTGGCAGAGCGTTTCGTCAACCAAGTCTTCGGCTCAGGTATCTTTGATGTTGTTGAGGACCTGAAGGAGACGGTTACTCAAGTATCTGCTACTCTGCCGATCTCTATGGTGTCGAGTCCTGGTTTCGATGCCAGCTACAAGGTGGACAACCTGGTCGAGAGAATGCGTGTCAAATGTACCAACATTGCTATGGGATCTAACGAAGGTCTCGCTAGTGCCGACAAGGCAATCAGCAATGCAGCCCAAACTGGCTCGTGGGTCTTGGTCAAGAACGTTCATCTGGCTCCTACATGGCTGCAGAGCTTGGAGAAGCGTATGGAATCCCTCAATCCCCATAAAGACTTCCGCCTGTTCCTATCCATGGAGTCAAGTCTTAAGATTCCAGTCAACCTGCTCCGAGCTTCTCGCGTTCTGATGTACGAGCAGCCTGCCGGTGTCAGGGCTAACATGAAGGATTCTATGTCTTCCCTATCCACAAGGGCAACGAAGAGCCCTGTAGAGAGAACAAGACTTTACCTTTTGCTATCTTTCTTGCACGCTGTTGTACAGGAGAGATTGCGGTACGCGCCCAATTTGGGTTGGAAGGGATTCTGGGAATTTAACGATAGTGATGTAAGTAACCCTATATCGGAGCATTACCGAATTCCTTGGCTAACGTATCACAGTACGAATGTTCTGCTTTCATTGTCGATACTTGGGTTGACAATGTGGCTGGCAATAGAACCAACATTGCTCCTCAGAACATTCCTTGGGATATGCTTCGCTATATGGTAACCGAGACGTATGGTGGTAAGATTGACGATGAAGAAGATTTCAAGCTTCTCTCTCAGCTTGTCACATCGTTCCTGACTCCCGCCGCCTACGAAGTTGATCACAAACTTGTTGATGGACCCGAAGGTGGTCTCGTTGTACCCTCTGGTACTAGTTTCCAGGACTTTAATGCTTGGATTCATCACTTGCCTGAGCGTGAGCCACCCACGTACCTCGGTCTGCCCGCCAATGCCGAGAAACTTCTTCTTGGTGGTCTTGGCCAAAGCTTGATTGGGAACGTGCGAAAGGTCACCGAGCTTCTTGACGAAGGTGAGCAGCTGGTGACGGAAGTGTAAGGGATGAACACGGAAACTGCAATACGGAAGAAAGGAGAGAGGAGGTGTGATATAATCTGGACAAGTGGTACAATAATCACTTGATTCGTTTCTTTATTGTGAAGGACTTGAAGTCCCGTTCATTGGTTTCTTATTTACTGGATTAGATGTGGCAGCAGCGTGGCGTGTGGGTGAAAGTTGATGATACTGTGGCGGGTTATTGTGGACTATACCCTTGCATTGCATAGACTTGATGTACCTTGAGATTCTTATTGATGTTATTATTACTCAAATACGGGACATTACTTGGAAGTCTGACTTGAAGGGGGTTACAGGGTGTCTGAAGATTTAACGGTCTGAGCTAGGGTATAGACAAAGATTAGGTGAAAAACGCCAGTTTTATATTAAAGCTACTTCAATCTTTATGTCATCAGGTCTAAACTGGCCATTTCTTCTGGTGCCCTGAAGGGGTGGAGGGGTGGAAGGGAGTTGTAGAGCACGGATGGAGTGAAAACGAGCAGTCTCTTGATGAGACGAGATTGGAAAAAAGGCTATCTAAAGAAATCAATCTGGGATGTCATGCCAAAACCACCAAACTCGTGTTGCGCGAGATGACTGAAATCCAGGTCTGCGACACTGGAGAGTTGGTTACCTGCTTGATATGGCAGCTGGATCCTGAGAGTCTCAGAGACGAATTTCCGAAGTTGGTCTTGGACGACACTCTCAAAGGACTTTTCATCCTCACCTGGGCTCACCAGCTCATTCATCCATGTGAATTTATCGAGGAAGGTCATCCAGAGTTTAGGTTCATCTAGCTCTAGCAGATTATTGGCCCCATCGGCAGCATGCTTGAGAAGATCAAGATCAGAGGTGATGTCGTCTACAGTGACGGTCTCGGCACGAATCATCCAGGAAAGTGTGACGAGTAGTTCTGATGGGGGGATGCCAAAAGCTGACTCGCACTGAATGTACCAATCAGGGGCACAATTCGCCCGGACCAACTGTGTCATGACTCCCCAGAGCGTGCAAAAAATTCGGATGTTGTGCCACCAGCAACGCATGTCTGGACTAGGCTGTACTGGAGTGTCTTGTAGAGCCACTGGATGATTAAGTCCGAGCTGTTCCTCGCACCACTCAATACAGCGGCGTAGAGGAGATGGATAATCGTGGCGAAGAGTCTCCATGAAAGGTTGCGTCTTGACGAATTCATTTAGTAGGTGTTCTGTTACGACGTCTGGTGGGTTAGAGCTGTCAAAGCCATTATCATAGATCTCAAAGCCATAGTTCAGGAAGAAGTATGTGACAAGATCGATAGATGAGTATCTGTGAGAGATTCTCAGAAAGGATCGTTCATTCCTGATAATTTGTTTGACGTTGTGATTGACTTGATTGATGAAAGTCGATTCATCCGAATCTTCCTGATGGCTGCCTACATATGCTTTAAGCATAGACAGTATGAAGGGGAGTTCTGCGTTGCCCATGTTTGATATCTGAGGCCATTCCTGCTCGAGGATTTTCCTGGCGCTACGAGCATTGTCCGGCTTCCCAGCGACCCGGGCGCAAGAAACAGCTATGAGTTCCCTAGTTTCAGAAAGGCTCTGCTTGTTGTTTGATAGAGTCTCATAGAGTCTTGAGTACAAGGCGAAGGCATTTTTGTCATCAAGCATAGCGGCAGAAAAGTCAGCAGCAAGCTTGTTTGCTTCTTCAGCTGACCCAGTCGTCCATGGATATTGTATAAAAGGTTCCGGAGCCTCGTGACCCATGTAGTCTGACCCATCCGTAGTCATTATCGCGTCTGCGTCAGGGAGATCAAGCAGGGGATGCTGACTGAAGGAGCGAGGTTCTTGGTCAAAGTCGGCTCCGAACTCAGCAAAGTTGATCTCTTCATGAGTACTAGCAGGTGATAAAGCCATGAGGGGGGTTTTCTTGTCGGCTGCGTTGTACTTCCTGATTCCCCATTTCTCGAAGCGATAACCATACTGTCGCTTGCTATTCATGCGAACGAGTCAGTACAATACCGAGATCGGCAGACCATACTCGGTAGGCTTACCTTTGAACAATGCCATATTTCTTTTCCATGAAATCCATGACAATACTTAGAGGATACTTCCTGTACAGGCCACAGAGTAGAGTCTTGAACCTTTCCCAATTCTCATCGCTCATGCGTGTTGTAGGCCTAGGGTGTCTTTCATCTGTCCCCCTTGAACATGACATTTCTATAGACTCCATGATACCTGCTTGGTCTGTAATGGATTTGAAGTAAAGTAAATTTCAAGTTGTAGAGTGTTAGGTGGAAGTGAAAACCTTGCGTAAATGGTGATAAGCTGTCTCTTTTAAGGGCAGCATTTTGCACTTTCCAGCCCTTAGCTTGACACAACGTGCATGATTGTAATTCTTGGATTGCCCTGGGAAGCGCCTTATTTATACAAGGACAAGGCGCACGATGCCGCTGCCTTACATATCGTTACTTGGCCCTGATGGAAGAGGAGGTTGTGATTTGCCCATATTGTAATTTCAAGATGGCCAGAACATGCATGTCTCTTTGATTGGTTAAGATCATGGCTGTGCATGCATGCGAACCAAAGTTTGGCGTGCAATGTTGCAGCCGTGTTTTAGCAGATGACAGAAATTTTGTAGCACAGCCTCGACCGGACCGCTACTCTAAAAAAGATGGAAATTCCAAACTGATTTGAGGAAGGTTTTGTATTGTCTCTACTCGTAGCCCAACGGCACCCAACTCGACCGGGTACCCGATAGGCGCCGCTTTTTGAGGCCAGCCCTGGCATCATGTCACGCATCTGGCCTGTAGTTGGTCAATGTTGGCGTGACATGCCCCCAATCTGGTCATGATGTTGCAAGATCCGCGTGAGCTTTGGGCGAGTATGCGTTTACATGAACGGCTGGGCTGCTTTCCTTCAACATGTCGGTTAGCATCAACGTTTAACTTCAACAAAGGCCTTCAAATCCAACCCTCGCCTTTATCTTTCATTCCCTCGCACCATTGCTCAATACGCCAACTTCGTGAGCAACATATTATCGCAACAATATGATGTCGGATGATCTTTATAATTCATGGGTCGAACCCAGCGAATATCCGCGGATACCCAACGTGTACGAACCAATCCAGGCTTCTCAGGCTGCCGGCCCGTGCGACAACCAAGAAAAGAAAGAGACCACCCAGGTCCACGTTGACTCTCCAAATAGTCGTCAATCGTATTGGACGAGTTATAACATCCATCCAGTTGGCGAGCCATCACACAAGAGGCTTGTCAACAATCCGACGAACTATTCTGTTGTTGCGCAAATAGGAAGCACCTACAGGGGCGACGATTATATCTCTAGATCAGATCTCAAGGGAGAGTCGAGAGACTGGCAGTCTCACCGTTACCACTCAGATTATATCGAGCAAAGACGCGCGAGGCGAGAGGCGAGTTTCGAGATGTGGAAAGATGCTGGTGACAGACTGTTCTGTCAATCAGGGAGATTCCGGCCATGATGCAACCCATCTACAGAAGCAGACGCAGGCTTGAGAGAGTTCATGATTTGTAACAGGAAAAGGGCAACCAAGGTTAGCATACGATACCTAATGGGAATGTGGGCAAATCGATGCATTTATGCTGTCGCACTGATCGAACAAAGGGTTGAAATATGCATTGTTTGCCGAGATTAATGAGGATAAACACAGGACTGAAGAGAACATGCTGTCAGCGTGATGTAGACACCTCATCTACTCGCTAAAGAATACTGACGAAGCGCTTGCTTTGTCTTGACTATGAGAAACGAATGTTCAACTTTTACCATTAGAGGTCTGACGTCTTCAAAGTCTCCGAGCAGGGGTGCATGCTGCAAATCCAGAGGTATCCTACAAGGTGACGCACTAACGTTGAGAACTAGATACCCTTGGACGCATTGCGTTGCAGAGCAGGATTCGGGCGTGTGAGCAATCATGGGGGCTGTCAACAATTGGTGCTCGATTGGCGATGATGATGCATTGAAACACGACATGATACATGCCGTGAGACTCGCAGAGTGACTTCGAAGCAGTTTGTGAGACAAGATGTTGATGGACGATGGGTACCTAGTTCTTGAGTAAGCGGAAATACAGAGTTGTAGTGCTGAGAAGAAGAATGGATAGCTGATGTGGACGTAAAGTCATCGACCATCGGAGACAAGACTAACAACAGAAGGAAGGACTGACCTGAGAAGCGACTGCCTGCCTTAGTAGGTAGTGGCTACGATACGGCCTTAAGATATATCAAGCTTCATCTCTCCGAAAAATGACACAATTATGTAATGCTATATATGGAAGAGGGAAACTTTGTAGAGTTTACAATATCCTTAAACCATGTATGCATTTAGGGTAGTAAGTGATGGGTTCTCTTGCATGCCCTTTGTAGACTGCACACATGCCCACCTATCCTGTAAAGTGCCACACACCTACATTTACTTGCCGTAAATGAGAAAATCTCGATGAGAAAGAACAACGCTTGCCCGTCATCGACCTTGAATGAGAGCGAGTGGTCACCTTACGCAAGAAACTGTTTCAACGCCTATCAATACCTACTGCATACCCAATTTGCCAGTCAACGATGCGATCTGTAGGCGGACATAATCCATAGGATACCTCAGGTTCTGATGGGTGCAATAAGGTATGGAGTAAAGTAAAGGCTTGCGGGTCAATCTGCACCTTCTCCCTGTATGTAGTTCAATAAAGGCAGGAGCTCAGGCCAAGGGTGTCGTCATTTGTGTGGAGCATCCTACCATGACGAATTACAAGCTGGGAAACTGTCTGTCTTCCATGCAAGCCTGTGCATACTGCCTGCAGTGAAGAAAAGCAGCTTGTCCATGCGCAGGACATAGCTCCGGGCATAAGATCCACCGCGTTGGTTCTGTAACTTGGCTTTGATCCATGTCTCCTCGCATCTGTTGATGAGCGGCCGCATAAGAATTACGACGTGTATACGGAGTACGGAGTAAGAAGAACCTTGCCGAAGTGTTTACAATAAATACCAAACACAGTGGAAACCTTTGGAACCTTGCCCTGGTACAATTGCGTAAACAGTTACAGCATGGACCTCATCTGGCACCGCTGTCATTCCCAATTGTTACCACACCATCACGACACAGAATCGTGATGGTCGCCAGCTCCAAAAGTCTCGAAGCCAATCAAAGCTCGATTCGTATTTAATTCCCGGCAGTGTTTTTGGTTGATCCATCATTTAGCGCCCTTCTAGCGAGGTCATCTGGTCTAGCAAGGGGAGCATCAAAGACGCGGGACGAGGAAGACAAGACAAGATCCAAACATCCACTGATCCATGGCCTGAGGCTGTGAGGAGGCAACCATGCGCCGCGGATCATCTCTTGACGTAGGTCCTACTCTGACCAGCTTTCTGGTATCCGTGTGCCCACTCGTTATACCAACCAGCCTCTGAATGTCTCAGTCGACAGTAGAGACGGGAGGCAAAGTAAGGCACTAAAGACAAAAAGCAGGGCAGATTGCATCTTGATAGGAGGCACTTAACTTTCCATTTTACGTGGTGTGACATCGATTCATCCACGGTATGGATTAGATCCTTGAGTGTGGCTGTTCCTTGAGCCCCCTTAGCCTGCTTCCCCGCATAACAAAGGCACCGACTACACCGCAGAAGTCGAACCACACCTGCCGTGCAGTACCTGGGTACCTAGAACAAGTCCTAGACAGGTCCTCCCCGCCTGCCTTAGTTGGATCTGTCCAGTAAGGCAAGCACCTACCGACCGACCTAGCTTTGGTTGGTCACTGTCGAGATAAATTCGAGGTGCTTTTAAATACTTCCCTCTTCCCCTCTGCCACAGTTCAGCTCGGCTTTCGAATCTCTTCCTTCTTCCACTCGCCACAGTTTCTTCAACATTCACACACATCCCTCTGCTTCTATTTGACCTCAGGTCCGCAGCAACTTCATCATGGCGAACTGGCAACAGTGTATTTACGACCCTAGCCTCTGGTTAATCTTCCACAACTAACCTTTCCACAGATAATCCCTTTGTGAAGAAGGATTCTCACTCCAGCAGTTCCATTCTGACATACAAGATCCTCACCCTCGTCACCTGGGTCCTATCCCTTGTTGTCACTGTCTACTACACCCTCAACCGTCCCGATGATGGCCACACGCGAAACCGAACGATCTGGGAGCAGAACCACATGTATCGCACTGCTTTCACTCTGAACCCCATCATCACCTCTATCTACTGGTGTGTACCTCTCTCATCCAACCGCTCTTTCGTATGCTAATGACTTTCAGGATCGTTCTTTTCATTCTCCAGGCTGGCTACATCGGTCACCTTTTCTCCAACAACTCCGACATCGTTCACGCTGCCGCCAGCGTTGGAAGCCACTTCATTTTCAACAACCTCTTCCATTTCGCCTTTGTCATGCTCTTTGTCCGCTCCCACTTCCACTGGGCAGAGGTTATTCTGGTGCTTAACTTCATCAACCTTTCCTCGCTCTACTTCCGCCACAACACGTACCCTCGATTCATTCACACACCTGTTGTGTCTGCGCCCCTGGCCTGGACCTTTGTTGCCATCTACTGGAATGGTGCCTTGATGATTCCTCATCCCCATCACTTGGTTCCCCGCATCTTTGGAAACATCTTCATCTGGTCCATCCTTGCTTACGGACTTTTCTTCATCTTCGCTTACAAGGTAAATCAACCTGCCCCATCCAAGTGGCACAACACACTGACAAGGTACAGGATTACACCATTGGCTTCTCGCTTAGCGTCTTTGCTGCCGCAATTGGAGTTTCCCAATTCCTTCACCAGGTGATTGCCTTCCAATGGATCTTCGCTTTTGTCATCATGTCTCTGCTCTTCGTCGCTACTGTCGGTGTCGCAATTCCCGCTGCCACGGGTCGGGAGATCAACTGGCGCAGCGCGCCTGCTGACAACGAGCGCGCTCCTCTCCTTGCCGACAACTAAAACTCTGGAGGTCACAAAAAGATATCATCGGTGGAGGATCATTATAGTTCGTCACTAAGCCTATGCACTCGTGGCCACGTCGCTTTGTTTGTGACTCGGGTTGTTTTTGGCTGTTGCTTGTCTAGTGTATATGTTATTAGCCGGCTTGCTGTTGCATCATTTGACAATGTCGAATGCGGAGTAATGGATGAATTCAGCGTTCAAGACTTGTCGATAAGTCTGTTGATATCACTACTATACCTACATGTGTTGCAGGTCGCTTGATGACTTGATTGATTAGGTAGTAATTGGAAGCTCTTTTGACGCGCTCATGTTACATTCCGTGGTGTTCGGGCCAGATGCTTGGTGACGTCGAGGTGGGGCATGATCGATAAGTTGCCGGCACTAGCGGCTCAAGAGAATGAACCACGATACTGGGTCAATCATGTAAAGTACCTAAATTATACGTACATGCACCAGTATCAACGCCCATCAACAGAGCCATGATGAAGCCCCTACGGGCATTTCCTTTACCTTTCAATATTGGGACAGATATCTGTCAGATCTCCCGCATATATCGCATCTTGTGCAGCTCTCAAGGCCCACGCTTTGTGAAGAGGATCTTGTCCCCCGAAGAGCTAGCAAGAAAGGATGCACGCCTTAATATCCTCGACAAAGTGAAGATGCCAGACAGTATGGAGAGTTGTCAGTCACATGAACAACTTGCAAGAAAGCATCCGGACATGTGGAGTTGTGCTGCTTTCATAGCGGGAAGGTGTGCGACTTGACAAGTATTATAGTATGGTCACTGATTTGAGTCGACTTCAGGTTCGCAGCAAAGGAGGCTACCATCAAAGCACATCCACACCGTCATCTGACATTTCATGATGTGATGATCGAGAGGAAAACGGTCAAGGGTAAGAGGTTGGGCAGTGGACCGCCGATTGCGCGGATAAGGAGCGGCGAAGGAGAGGAGGAAGACACGAGTGCGCTCATGTCAATCAGCCATGATGGAGATTATGCTACAGCCGTGTGTTTGGGCCATGAGCCCGATGGTGATGACAGAGAAGCTGGAATATGACCTTGGTGTGATGGGCCAGAATACTGCAATACACAAACTGCCGTGAATACAAACAACCCGATATGCCTTTTGGGTATTCAAGGCAATTATATACAGTACTTTGACTACCTGGGCAGTGCTTGTTGCTACGAATCTATTGCATGGAAGACAATGACGACAAATTCCACGTGGTAATGCTGTGGAGTTTGATAGATTGACAGAGGATACGCACGAATACTACGGCTATCTCCTTTATTTCTCATCCTGCCCTCCCGTACCCTCGAGAGTAGCAGTGGAAAAATAAACACCAACCAAAACATCTCATGATGATCCATCGCCCGCTAGCAAAAATCAAAATCAAATTCCATCGATGTACCAGGGACTCGAACCCTGAGCCTTAGTCTTAGGAGGACTACGCGCTACCATTGCGCCAGCACACCCGGGTGGACTTTTTCCGAATCGCTGGATGATTCTGCTGGGGTTGGTATTGTAAAAGCTTATATACAGCTGGTTTAATATCGCGGTCGTCTTGTATCGCGAGCATCAAACGTTACCAATTTGTAAAATGTAAATCATTACTATTGGGGCTTATACTGACTCTTGGCAGTTTAGATTTTGTATTAATTCTCGTGCAATGTCGGTTGTTTCCTCTCTACATACCACCACAGTTCCCATAATGATGCGTATCGACTCCTAGGCTGTCACAAGAAGTGGCTGCTTTAGACTGGATAATGGAAACGCTTCGGCAGCTTTAGTATTAAACCTAGTGTTCTTTGCTTGATCTATATTTGCTCCCCAGTTCATAAGGGTTGGATCTTTTGGCATCCTGTTGAGGGAATCTATGGATGCACAAGCATCTTATTCTCTTCGCTTTCATGACAAGACTTGTCTTTCCGAAAGGCAACAAGGACAGAGATAATGGTAGTCTTTACTGACCTTCTTGCTATACCCGAGAGTGAACATCGTATCTGAATCGCCTTTCGACACCGAAGTAACCGATATAGACCTGCAAGAAAGAGTCCAGTCTCTGGAGTCTCTATGTTCTGTACCGTTCGTCGGCTCTGGCAGTTGATCAGCCCCCAACTCTACAAATATCAGTTCTAAATGGATACGTTCTCCTGAACGGGGCTTGAAGAAAGAGGCACTGATAATTTGCTGGTTTTAGGCTTAGCGATTGTAAAATAACCAAGATATACAATGGACATGATAACTTTTACATAGAGCTATATGCACACGTGGATAGCAGGCCATGGCACACCATGCTCTCAATCAGATACTATAAACGGTTTGGACAGAAAGTTGGATTAATAAATTCATTGTGCCTATTGTGCGGTGTGCCTGCTTAAATATATACGTAACTATTCAGCTCCATCTCATGACTGCAATGGAATCCTGAGCCTTGCCCGCTTGGGGCAGAGTAGGGCCGGTGCCAAAATTAGAAATACGATGAAATGACTACAAATGAGGCTCGATCGAGATGCAAATGACAGTAAAAGGCGACTACTCGTCGGAATGTGTTGGGTACCCTGGTTCTTGGTTAGCAGAGGTTGACGAGTTTGTAAAAGTAACACTTACACCATGAGCAAACAGCAATGATGGAATAGAGACAAATGAGAAGCCAGCCCTCGAGCCAATGACTTTTACCATCCGCAATCAAGTAGTTGACCAACAACACGGCAACGAACATGGTAGCAACCTGGAACAAGTCGAAACTCAAGTTCATATCGTCATTACCCATTCCCCAGCCGATGATAACAAGCAGGGGAATGAGGAACAAAGCGACTTGCATGGAGCTTCCAACAGCCACACCGATGGCCAGATCCATCTTGTCCTTGATTGCGACGGTCACGGCGGTTGCGTGCTCGGCTGCATTTCCAACAATGGGCAAGAGGATTAGACCAACGAACTCTTCACTGACACCTCCTGTCTTGGTGACAGCGTCGATAGAGTCAACCATGAATTCCGCACAGAGGGCGATCAAAACGGTGGCGAAAGTGAGAGTGGCGACAGCGACCCAGAAGTGCAACTGAGGTTCCTCCTCTTCCTCCTCATCCTCGTGCTTAGGGAGTTTGTGAGGGTTCATGAGCATTTCGGAGAGGCGTTCGTTCTCCTCACGACCTGTCATGCCACCACCGATGAGAGCACCCGGAACCATGATGCCTTGACGCATGTTGCCGCCGCTTCCATGAGACCAGGGCTTCGCGGCGACCTTCTGGCTCTCTTTGGCGAAAGTGCTCTGGTGAGTCTTGAGCTGGAAGAGCAGATAAGCAGCATAAACGACGAGGAGGATCACAGCTGTGCCTCTGGAAAGCCGGGCTACGTTAGCGGCCGGGGTGTCTCTTGCTTGATCGAAAACTGTGGGAACGATTACTGAGGCGACTGCCAGGGCAAGCATACTATAAGAGAAGCTTCGTTAGCCGGGTTCGGAAATCAGCATAGAGTGAGCAGCCTTACCTGGCCGCTGTCTGTGCAACAGTCTCGTTGAAATATTGAGCCTCGCGTCGGAGACCGCCGAAAAAGAAACAAAAGCCCAGCACCAACAAAAGGTTGCTCAGAATTGAGCCGACCAAGGATGTTTGCACGATAATGACTTTTCCGTCCACCAGCGCCAGAATAGCCACAATAAGTTCGACGGCATTTCCAAATGTAGCGTTGATGAGACCTCCCAGAACCTCTCCGGTGCGTAGAGCAATTTCCTCTGTAGCAAAACTGAGAATGGCGGCAAGAGGAATGATTGCGATGAAGTTGACAACAAAGACAGCAATTCTGTTGACACTGTGAATGTAGTTTAGTGCAATACCGACCGGGGCGGCAATGAGAAGGATGTTGATATATGAATTGAGGAAAGTCCTCTGAAGCTGGTTCCGGACAGTAAAAGGCTCCTTGGGCTCGACCTTCCTGAATATCTTGGTGGACTCTCGTTTCTGGAGTTTTCTCTTCTCCAAGTCTACATTGTTGCCATTTTCTGCGGGAGCGACAGCATCTTCGCGTCTTCTGTTTCGTAGTTGATTGTCGTCTCCGACAAGCGAGCGCTGTGAAATAGGGATATCGTCGGTTCCTTCGATGGGGGATCCGCCGGCCATTTTCTCTCTGTCATATTCCGCCTCTTTGCTTCTGGTATCTGTCATGGTCTCTGCTGTCGACCACTCTCTTGGGGGACCGCTTCGTCCAGGTTCAGTGACAGCGTGTGCCAATTCCTCGCCAGCTCCGTCGTCTCGTGTGCGTCGAGGCTGTTGGTGCTGCTGTTCCAGGCCGGCTTCAGAAAGAGTGCGTGTTGGGCGCTTCCAGGCGACGTGACGGAAAGGGTTCCAGGATTGATCGGTGCTGGTGCGACTGAGAGTATGCGCCTGTCGCTTGATGTTGAACGAGTTGACTACAGGTTGTGTGAGTAAGCAATAAGCAGTAATAGCATGCTAGTGGCGGGAAAGAAATTCAATGATTGAAGCTGTGGGTAGAGGGACCGCCAAGAGTGAAAAAAATGCGAATCAAGAGAAAGGGGACCGTACAGGAAGACATCGCCAAGAACTGGGGTCCAAGTTCCGTGGGTCGACGTGTGATGGGTTGCGTATGTGTGCGTGGCTCACGGGCAGTCTGGATTTAAGGTATCCGTACTAGGTACGTACACAACGTGAGTATACCGACAGTAAGAAATAAAGAATAAACAAAGAGAGCCAGAGTTTAAATGCCAAGGATTCGAGAAACGGGGGGGAACTGCCGGTGGTGGATGGCTCCGTTTTGTTGATTTCTTGTTTAGCTTAATTCATGGTGAGGTCACCAGTTTTTGTTCAGAGGTTCGTTCTCCTTTATTGTTTCCCTGGAATGGGTCTATCATAATTGTCACCGGCCGGTAAGGTAATTTCCAGGTGCGACAAGGCACTTCGAGCCAGATGTTACCTTGTAATTGGGAACAGCAAACCATCTCAGTGGACGGAACCAGAGGCCTCCTCCTGTTTTGGATCTCATTTAGGCAGGCCCCCTCCAATAAGCTTGATCAACACTAACCAAGACCCAACTCTTTAATCAACACCGGACGTCCATCCCGTCCGCCAACGCTCCCAAAATTCCACCGTCATCACTGCCAGCCACAAACGCACCAGTCGGCTGTGAATGACCAGTGTGACTGTAGCACAGCAGAGCATGATTCAGCGCGTTGCATTCAGCCACCACGTCAAGCAACAAACCAGTTCTAGACCTGCTCGGACGGAGAAATTATCAAGTTCTCGTTGCTGCGGGTCGTCATCAGACACGCGAAGGGTTGCTCCTTGATGCGAGCAGGGGTTAGTGGGTTAGTTAACGCCAAGACGGCTAAGCCGTGCCGAGAGATCGACTTGTTTCCTTGGCGATCTGGTTATAGTCAGGATTATGTCATTTGTGCATTGCTCTGACCCAAAATTGTCTTTTCTTTCTTGGCATTCGCATGGCTTTATTACAACCGTTTTATTTCCACTACCACCGTTGTGTGACCAAAGTCGACTCACTTTACTCAACTCCTCTTGTGATGAACTGTGGACTGAACGTGTAGGCAGTATGAGCTTGGTATAAGTAGATATGTATGTATGCATGTAATCGGCGCTCGATTCCCCCTTCCCAGCATTAAAACATGACCCACATTCAGTACTATGCCGTCTATCTGAGGTATCATCGAACTGCAAATCGCAAAGTTGCAAAACTCCAAAACGCCCTTCGCTGTCTCTTGGACACCCTGTCTCATCGTAGAAATCCATTTGACCAAAGCCAGCTAAATGCTCTGTTCAATGCCGCCCTTGCGACTTGGAAACGCCTGTCCCAGCATTCATAGCTCACTTCAAAATTGGCCCAACCCATTTAAATGCCATATCCCATGTTGATGCTATACGCCTCACCATCTCATCACATCCAATCTCCTTCTATTTCTCCCTCCATGCTCGATTCGGGGAATGCATTCTTGCGCGGCCGTCCCCGTTTCCGGGGTTGCGAATTTGATCGTGCGCGTTTCTTGCGTCCACCTGGTGTGTGGCCTCCTTTCCTTTTACGCCCTCTGTCCATCATGGTTTCGCCATCGTCGTCCTCATCCGCACTCGGAGTTGATGGCCCCATATCCATTTGTTCGCCATCGTCAGCGACCTTGAACTCCTTGTCGACGTTCAGGAGTTCCACCAGCGCAGTGCATTTCTGGATCATTCGCTCTTGATCTTGAAGTCCAGCCATATGAGACTCAATCTCTTCCCAGACCTTGTCTCCGTGAACACCTTGAACTTTGACTGGCGTTTTGTTGAGGTCCTTGGCTAGTGCCTTTGCCTTGCTGTCATGGCGGCTTGTTCCCATACCATAAAGCCGGCGCAGGTGCGTCCGCGTCTCCCACATAGATAGCAAGATGATAGACGCTGTTGTAAGCCGGCGGAGTTGGCCGGGTTCTACTGCGGATGCAATTGCTAACCGCTGTATAGGCTGCCCACCTGGTGGTGCTGTTATGGAACCTGATTGCGTCACAGGCTGAGGGATAGTCGCCGAGGAATCGGGCCCTGATAACTGTAATGCATCTACCGTAACATTAAAGACTTCCGACTCGATGACTTGAGCAATAGGAGCACCAGTGCTGGTCACGATTTTCTCAATTGCATTGACCGTAGTTTGGAGTTCTCCGACTGTCTGATATTCGAAAAAGGCCAGGTTCTCCGTAATGAACCTGGCAAAAGCCATGTGGTATGGGATTTCTTTAGTCGTATCCAGTTTAGCAAGATCAAAGTCCAGCTGTCCACAGAGCTTGTCCAGAAAGCGCTGCCGATTCTTCATTTTGCTGATCTTGAGAACCTCGATCAAAAAGTGTAATTTGGATTGGAAAGGGTTCGTTGTCGCGCCACGTGTATCCTCGACAACATCCCGCTGGTAAGCAAAGGCTGATTGCACTGCTTTGGCATATTCTCTTTCAAGAACAGTCTCGTGTTTCTCATGCGCATATCGGTGCTCAGAAAACGCCAGCTCTGCAATCCTGCGGTTCGTCGATGTTTCAAGAGTTATCAAAGTAACACAAGTCTCTTTGGGATGCGTCAGACCCTGCCGGTTGATGCTGCCGAGGACCTCCGTAGCAAGAAAAGCATTCTCACCCTGGCTCGATAGTGCAATACGGGACACGTGCTTCAAAAACCTTTGGGAGGTTGCACTGGCGACATCGTCAAAATTAGTTCCCCCCATTACTGTAAGCTCCCTCTTTTTTCCTCCAGCTGGCGCTTCCGCTGCGGTTTCAGATCGCTTCTCTTCGGCAAAGAGAAATTCCCGTATTGATCTCAAAATCAACACCTCGAGAGCTGCTATCTGCTCTTTGAAAGCTTGATCAAACAACGTATACAGCTTAGGTACCACGTAATTGCGGGGCCAGGCTTGACAAATCAACCCCAAGGCGTCGACTGCACATTTTCGGATCTCGAGTGGCTTGGAAGGTGCTGCGAGAGGGGCCAATTTATCTATGGCGAGCATAGGCACGGAGTCGCCCTTCCATGTGGACATCTTGCTTTTGAAAATGGGTGTCAACTCATCCAGCTTACAGTGTTTTGCGATCATGCCAATAATCAGACTGTACCCACGAGTGAGCGTGACTGCATTTGGATCCATGGGCCTCGCCCGAATCTGATCCAGTTTCGTCATGCTAGATACCATGCCGGCCACTAGAGGGGTATAGTTGTTGAGGAGGCCACAGACAACCTGGATACAAGCCACCAGGTCATCCAGGGGGTTTCGATGGTTGATCTTGGACAGAGCTTTCAGCAGATACCCGCGTACTTCAGAAAGAAATTCCGTATGAACGCTAGAAAGAGTGGGTAACACTCGACGGTAGATAATTGTTACATGTCGAAACGCGAGTAGCTCTTCAGGTTTAGAGAAGTTGGCAAGGTGCGGTTTCAGAAGGCGGATTTGCTCAAAGTTGAACAGCTTGGGCTCGGCGTTGGCAAAGATTGTAAGCACTTGCAGCGCATCGCGCCCCGAGGGGACCGTAGGATCGTCCGGATCAAGGTTGTCGATCAGACCAAACATGTTAGCAACGAGCTTGGTACAGACTGTAAAAGGTCCGCTCAGGGATTTGTCTTTTGGTTTGAGAATGGAGCGGAACACCTTGTCAAGCATCTCAGTGACAGTGCCAGACTTGACAGTTTGGATAACAAGTGATACGTGCTCGTTGAGCGACGTCTGGTACACTGCAGTCCCCTCGTCTTGATAAAATGGGGCAAACCAGACCTCCTCGATCATCTGGCGTGCCAGGTCGCGAACGCTCTCATCAGGGTCCTGCACTCGGCGCAGTAAGCCATTTGCTATCAAGCTACGGAGTGTCTTGCTCGAGTTGCGAAGGTAGATATCCCGAGTAAGCTTCATTGCGCGCTTCCGCACACCCAAGCCGTTATCTTGAAATCTGTTGACAATCAGTGGTGTCAATGAGGTCTCAAGACGGGGCCGCATAGTCATGCAGTTGCCAAGCAATCCGAGAGCGGAGTCTCGCACTTGTATCGATGAATCACCGGCGCAATCAAGTATCAGATCAATGACTGTCGAGTCACCGTCCAAGATCGAAGGGTCAGTTTCCAGGACTTGATTAATACTTTTGAGACTTCTACTCCGGACGGTAGCTTGATCACTAGCCATAGAGCCAAGAAGGATATTCAGAATCTTGCTAAAAGCTTCACAAAGAGGTGAGCGCAGTAGGACGATTGAGTATGAGAGTTTAGCTTGCGTTGCTGAGACAGTCTTGAAGGTGTACTCATTGACAAGCCACCTGCGATCCTCAATCATCATCCTTAAGCGATAAGCCAAGCGGCCCAGTTCCTCATCTCGCTCATCGTCTCCTTCTTGGTATAAATCATAGCCGTTGTGTACCTGAGCGGCCCAACCGGCAACTAAAAACGAGATGGCGCTTGTTAAGTGGGGGTCTTCGTCGCTTCTGTTCTGGACATGCTCCATAACGACTCGGTATGGTCCTGTCCAAGCGACAAGCTGTTCCACACGTGTTTTATGTTCCAAGGCTTGGTTGGCGATATCAGCAAGATATTGGGAGAGTTCGCCAGCTTCGTTGCCTTCAAAAGAGCTCGTTAGTCTTTGGACATGAGAACGAAGACGGGAGATAGCGGCACTCAGCCCTCCCAGCAACTCCAAGGCCATATTCTTCGCTGGAGCCGCAGTTTTAGGGGCCTCGAAAAGCTGGACCATCATGATCATCAAGAGGCGGAGCAGTAGTTCAGCCGATGGCCAGTCCGGGGAGTCAAGGCAAGTGGTGAAATCCTCGACGAAAAGATCAAGGAGATTTCGATAAGGGGTATCTCCAGATTTGGTTGAACCAATAGCCCGCTTGACAATGAAGCTTATCACATACGAGGCATTGCGCTGCGCCGCATCGGAGAGTGGAGCGACCGAAATATCAAGATCCTTGATAGCAACAGCGTGTTGTTTGGCGCCCTGTACCTCATTCTTGATGGAGGAAACGAACTGTTTGACTCCAGAAGGTCCGCGAGCCTCATCGTCAGAGGCCTCTTCCTCCTCGCCGTCAATGTTGTGTAGCATTTTATTACGATTCTTCTTTTTGTTGTTATCCACTCGCCCAGAGCTGGCTTGAACCAGCCTCATGATCAACGCAGAGACGGGCTGGATACTTCCTCCATCAGAAAGTTTAAATTGGCGAGCGCTTTGCTTCCCGACTGGCAACTTTTCGAGAGAGGTGAGGATCTCATCAATGATTCCTTGACGCTGTTCAGGTTTGATAAGGAAAATCTGGGAAAGCATATCCATTGCCACGGAGCGGAGCCCATCGAATTTTTGAACTCCTACCACGGAATCCTTTTCGAAGTATGCATTCTCCAGGAAGATGAGGCGAGAAGAGGTGTACTCAAGCGAGTTGATTACGGATTCTGAAAGTTCAATCTTGGTGACAAGTTCCGATAGCAACGCAAACAACTTCTGGCAGCAGAGGAACACAGTGGTAATGGATTTCTTGTTCTTTGAAAGTAACTTGAAAACGCTCGAGGCAGGTCCCGTCGGCCGAAGTTCCACAAGGGGCATGACAATATCCTCAATGACCTTTCTGAAAATGTCCACGCTCCTTTGGATGATAGCTTCCGAGTAAAGCTGCTTATCCTCCCTGCCACCCGAGAGAATGCGAAGGCATGTACGAGCTGATTTCAAGATTGTCTCGACCTCAGAAAGCTGTTGTGTCCAAACGTCAACAGCATCCTCATTCCAGGACTCGTCGATCCGAATCTCTATATTTTCAACTTGCTTCAATTTAGCGTCACTGAGTTTCATGATGTGAACCAGGTGCTCTATAGGAACCTGATCGAAGCATTTCAATGCAATCGTCTTCTGAATCGCACCATGCATCTTTTGTTGAGAAGAGGCGGTCATAGCAACCTCTTGATCGGGTGTCATGGAAACGATTTCTTCATGGCCAGGTTCGTCTGCAAGCACTCGTCCTACCGAGTTAAAGACGGTGCGTACAAGCTTATCGAGTGCGTGAAGGGCAGCGTCACTGCGCTGGCGCTGATCGAGGCTCTCTCCAAGCAGGTCTTGGCTATCAGAGTAGCCTTGCTGGCTCTGCTTCCTGGTCGATAGGTGATGCGGGTCTTCCGTTCTCTCAGCGACCTCGATATACTCTTCTCGATTAATATTCGCAGGTGGGAGTTCGATTCGAAACGCGCCATTCTGGGCAGCTTCGTTTGCAATCTCGGCAGGGGACTGAGCAATCCGGTCTGAGGGTCGAGGGAAAGGCTGTGCTTGTTGCTGCTGGAGATGTTGCACAAAATGGGCAGGAGTTGCAGGAACATCTTGATGAGGCACATCCCTTACATCGACATACGCAGAAGGGTCGAATTGTCTCTTAGACGGAATAGCAACTTCAATTCTAACAGAATTTGATTTGTGTGCTTGAGAGTTATGTGCTGGGAGATTATGCGGCTGCGGGGGGTTAGGAGAGTTGATAGAGGACGAGCGTTGCTTGGGTGTCGAGTGGCCTCCAGCTTGGCCATTAACATGTTTGGTATCGGAGATGACATGTTTAGTCGTCTTGAAGTAGCCTCCCATCTTATCAAAGACACCCCTTGTGATCGGCGACAAGTCCCCAATAAGGCTCTTGCCTGTTGAAGGAACGGAATTTGTTCTTGAAATGGCTGTGAACTTGCTATTGGTCGGTCAGAACGTCATCTATGCAAGGTGCAATAGGTTCATCATACTAGTGTGTTCGCTGACTTGGCTTTATATCTTGCACGACATGGTCTACGGCTTGCTTGACGTTGCGTGGCATCGAGGTATGACCAGCGGCTTCCCTGTTGAGGTTGTCGAAGTCGTGGGATTGGAACAAGTCGGTCAAAGGAAGGGCAGGGGAACCGGAACCCAGGACGGGGTCGGGAATAATGTCTAATGGGTGTCAGTGCAAGAGAATATCAAAAGGTTGTGAGGACTTACCAGAAATGAACGGAATCGTTGAAGTTTGGGGTGAATACGGAAGGGATTCTTGTAGTGTGAAAGGTCGAGTGATGGAAGGACCATTGTTTTCAATTCCCGTTGGAGCAAGTTGCCCATTAGGGAGGATCCCGTGTTTATTGGGATGCATCGTGTTCATTATCGCACAGCGGAAGGCGATTCATCACATATCCAAGTTAAAACGGCAGGGGCAAACGGGTGCTGGCGCATCGGAAGTTCGTAGGTGCTGAGGAATAGAGGCGGATCAACAAACGCGCGACAAGCGCATATTAGTTGGAGTTTCTCCAGCCCGATGTATGAAGTTGAGCTTTTTTGCCAAGGCGAAAGGGAAAAGAACGGTGTAGATCAAATGCAGCTAAGCATTGTTGTCCACTTTGAAATAAGGTGAACAACGAGGTCGAAGCCTAGGAAACCAACACACATGGTCAGCCTCGCGAGCCTGAACTTTCCTTGGATGTTTGGAAGGTACCCTGTGGTCTGTGCATCAGGAACGCAGCCATTCAGTGTTTGTTCCTTGTGCCCCACTGTGGCCTGGTTTTTCCGAGGGACCCTTGCACCTTCCGTTTGAGCCTATGATGACTGGGCTAATTTTTGTCTCTAAATTTGTCAGTCTCGCGCATTTTCCTTGTCAATCAATAAGCAATTCAATTCTGTAAAAGCTGCCCCCGCGACATACAATGGCTGCGATTGGAACTCTCGTCTTTTGTACCGACTGCGGTAATCTTTTGCCCACCACAAAGGGCACCCAGCGGAATGTCTTGCACTGCGAGTGCTGTGGCGCCGAAAATCGAGGTTTGTTGGTTGCAAAGCGATACATCGCGGCATGGTCTAATCAATTGCGCAGATACCGGTTCTAAAGTCACCGTCGCGCAAACGAAGCCCGAGGACTTTCCCTCGTTCCTGAGACAGAAGTTGCAGTCAAGCGTCCAAGCTGTCGAGAAGCATAATGTCCAAACCGAAAGCACCGCATTCGAAACATGCCCCAAATGTGGCCGTGAGGAGGTCAAGTACACCACTGTGCAACTCCGCGGTGCAGATGAAGGTTCAACAGTCATATATAACTGTGAATGTGGTAATTCGTAAGAAACCCAGAACCTTTCTATTGATATAACCCTAACAGTCTACTTTTAGATGGCATGAAAACAACTAGACATAATACTCGACAATGCGAGCGCATTCATAAATTAAGCGGCAGCTCCTGCAGACTCGGGGATCAAAGCGTATTCAGCCTCTCCGCCCTTCTCATACTCAGCCATATCCAGCGCGACAATGCAGCTCTCTCGGACGACCTTTTCCTTGTCGTGAAGGAACTTTCTCAGAGTCTCCTCAACACCTTCTTCTTCACCCAGGCTTCCAAGTGCTTCGGCCGCCTCATGCCGAACCATACTGGCCTCATTGACGTTGCTCAACGCCTCGGTGAGGGCAGGGATAGAAGCAGGATGTGAGAGCTGGCCGAAAACAAAAGCGATCTCGTGACGGAACAGGGCAGACGAATCGGCGAGGCCCTTGGCAAGAGCAAGAACGGCAGGTACGGCAGTTGGCAGGTCGGGAGGCGATGCGAGATCTCGTAGGGCAAACATGGCACGGTAACGGACGAAGAGGGGTGCGGCTGTGTCCATGAGCTTTCGGCTAAGCTCTTCAACCTCAGCTTCTTTCTCGGACTCGGGCATCGGAGGTGCAGGATCGATAGAGGCAAAGTCACTAGAATACAATATTAATTAGGGGCAACCCAAGACATGATTTTACGAACCTGGGGCGCAGCTTTTCCTTTCGTCGCTCTTCTGAATTCTCCCACTCGATGCGCTCAATGGCGATCTCGCAAGTCTCAATGATGCTAATGTCCTCCTCCTTGCGATCTCGGTATTCACGGAGGATGTCCAGGTTATCGGCCCATCCAAGTGCACCAAGGGCTTCGGCAGCTTCATGACGGCACATAGGGTCCTCCTTCAGATCGGCGAGAACTTGCCGAAGAGGCTTGACAGCAGCAGTGTTGCCTGTTTGACCGAGGCAGTAAGCGAGCTCGTGCTTCAGCAGAGCAGAAGGCGAGCAGAAGCCTGCGGCGATGGCCTCGATGGCCGCAACCCGAGTAGCATCATCGTCCGAGGTGGTCGCAACGTGCTTCAGAGAAAAGAGGGCGCGAAATCGGATAGGCAGGGGCGTATCCTCGGAGCAGACGGATTTTCTCAAGCTCAGAACCGTAGAGTCGGCCGAGTTAGAGGTCTCTGGGAGGTCAGCAGAAGGCGACATCTTTTTGTAGGTATTGATTTCGAATGGTTCGTGATGATCGCAATCTTGTCCAAATCGGCTCAGAATAAAATCTTCGCGGGGTCCAGCTTATCTTATCTAAGTAGATCGGATACCCCGCCACCTAAAGTTTTCTGAGCAGTCATGGTTTTTATTAGGCTTGATTCTCTCTCCGGCCCGACATATGCCGCGACTTTGAACTACCTGGGCTGAGGAGCGAATAAATATCAACTAAGTTATTGCCGTATTCATACTAGATTGACTTAAATTTACCTGTTATCCAGGCGGGTGGGTTAAAAGCCACCATTTATTATGCTACCCTAAGGTGGGGGTTTACGTCTTCATCACCCGTAATACATGCCTATATTCACCGGAGTGCTCTGTTCTTCTTGATGGTCTTGAATACCCATGCTTTGTGTTTTGATCCGTTACTTAAAACAAGACCTTTCTTTTGTCTGGGTTGAGCTCACATAGGTTTTGGACTTTTGCTTCGATTTTAGTCGTCGTTGTGAATGTGGTAGCTGTCACAACATCAGGATTAACGCTTGATACCGATCCGAGTGCTCTGAAGGTCCAGAGAAATATGCTCCATCAGAATAAACAGGCTTCCATGTTAATTCATCTAAGCACTTGTGACTCTACTCTATAGTGATGGTCTACATGTCGCGACGCTTGCTAAGCAACGAATCAGCGGTCCACGTTTATCACTTACCCTAGAATAATCAAGCACCACCATAGGTAGTATCACAATACACTCAAATTCGACTCGACTTCATTTATTCCAAATATTTTCTGTTTATACACGAGTTTCGACCTTGGAATACTTACTCCCATTTCCCGCTTATTTATAGTTATTGTTTTCCTCCTTATCTGGATAACCGATTGTGAAAGTGGTATTATTAAGCTTCGGCGGGATCGTCGCCACCTCCGACTCACTTCTTTCAACTACATCCGAAGCATTCACTCAAACCCATTTCACAACGATCATGGCTCCGTCGCTTGAAGCCCCAGAGCCTGTGGAAGACGTGTTCGCCAACCCAATCAAACAAAAGCCCCAGCTTGTCGCCCCAGAGCCTCAGAACTGCGTTGGCCCAGACTCGCAGCAGGCCGGCAAAGCGGACTCATGCGCCGGATGTCCGAACCAAGCAATCTGCGCATCAGCACCAAAAGGCCCTGATCCTGATATTCCCATCATCTCGGCACGCCTGGAGAATGTCAAGCATAAGATCCTAGTGCTGAGCGGCAAGGGCGGCGTCGGCAAGAGCACGTTTACATCCCTTCTGGCGCATGCCTTTGCGACGAACCCGGACAGTACCGTGGGTATTATGGACACTGATATCTGTGGACCAAGCATTCCCAAGATGATGGGTGTCGAAGGCGAGACGGTGCACGTCAGTGGTACAGGATGGTCACCTATCTGGGTTATGGATAACCTTTCTGTCATGAGTATTCAGTTTTTACTTCCGAACCGGGATGATGCTGTTATTTGGCGAGGCCCCAAGAAGAATGGTCTAATCAAGCAGTTTCTCAAGGATGTGGAATGGGGTGATCTTGATTTTCTGCTTGTCGACACACCTCCAGGCACGAGCGATGAACATCTCAGTGTGAACTCATTCCTTAAGGACAGTGGAATTGATGGTGCTGTCATGGTTACAACACCGCAAGAAGTATCGCTCCTGGACGTACGAAAAGAGATTGACTTTTGCCGCAAGGCCGGTATCAGGATATTGGGTCTTGCAGAGAACATGAGTGGCTTTGTCTGCCCCAAGTGTTCAAATGAAAGCCAGATCTTCAAGGCCAGCACTGGGGGAGGCCGTGCATTGGCTGAAGAGATGGACATCCCCTTCTTGGGAGCAGTGCCATTGGACCCTAGAATCAGGATGGCGTGTGACTACGGAGAGAGCTATTTTGACTCGTTCCCAGATAGTCCGGCATGTATCGCGTTTCAAGGAGTAGTTAAGAACGTCGCGACACAGCTGGGGTTGAACTCTCAGGATGTGCTGCCGGACGAGTAGGCAGATCTCGAAACGTTACGCTTTTTATGTAGATAATGATATATGCATTCACCTGCTCGTATGCGTGTACTGGTTATTCCGACTTGAGCTTGTCGGGAATCTCCTCCAAATCATCCGCTGAATCGATATCAATGATTCGTCCGACCTCAGCGGTGTTGCGCATCAGCTCCTTAGCACCAGCGTAAAGCATACGGATCTCGGCGTTGCATGTGACGGGGAGGTAGAAGAGGAGTACATATGGCACAGACAACCGTCCGTCACCCTACATGTGTTAGTATCACATGTGTTCAGCATATGCTCGATTGACGTACCATAGTCAGGGGGTAGCTGAGAAGAACGAATCGAGGGGCATGGTCGGGAAGGTCGTCGGCAACTTCGTCGAGAGAGGTATATACGGTCTTGTCTTCGTCTTGTCGGATCTCGTATGTGTTCTTATCGATCATGTCTGAGGGAGAGTGGTCAGTAGGGGCACCGGGACACAAACAACCCACTCTCGTCGAGAGCCAAGAAGAGACATACATACAGATAACAGCTTGAGGGCCCTTAGCTCGGGAAGTAGTAAGGCGAAACTTTCGGAGATGGTCCTTGGACTCTCCAGAAAAGGTGTACAGTCGCGATTCGGACGCCTGCACGGATTGTGTCAGCAAACAGGTTAAGAACAATGAAGAGAGGGACTCTGTAAACGTGCCATGGTGAATCTTTGTCAAAGACTTATAGAACGAAAGCTTCTTTGTAGTTGTTTTGAAGCTGTAGCTATCAGGCAACTTGAGTGATCTACCTCCAGTTGGTGAAGCCCAAAGCCCCGCCAAATGATATAGCCCCCACATTGTCCCGCCATCCGCTAGACCTAGCCGACTTAAGTAAACGTCATCTAAGCTGTTGAGCTTCCTCCCTGTCCAGAACATCCAGAAAAGATTGGATAAATTACAGCGACTTTGACCTTACTCTCCCTCGATTTTCGACTACTCCTAGAGCGACTGATCTGGATCATCCATGTTCGCCCGTATCTCTCATATTACAAGGCACCTCTCAGCTCCAGTCGCAAACAACACCAGACGATTTGCCTTTGGAAGAATGGCTCCTATATCGGCGGATGAGCGCAACTTGCGCACTATCTCTACAGCCGCCTGCCTGATTATAGGCGACGAGGTTCTGGGCGGAAAGGTATGGTAGCTGATGCATCTCATCATATTTATGATCTTGTGGTGACAAACTAACATGTTTAACCCAGACTGTTGATGTAAGCAATCTTGACTTAGGGTCATAGACCGTATTGACCTGAATAGACCAACTCAGCATACTTTGCCAAATGGTGCTTCAACCTCGGAATTGTAGGTCGAGTCTTATCACTCTACATGAACAAGTACTTACTCAACATTCACAGAACCTAAAGCGAATCGAGGTCATTGAGGACGATGAGGGTGAGATCGTCGAAGCGGTTCAGAGAATGAGTGACCGCTACGACTTTGTGGTCACAAGGTAAGTCTTCCAATGACTTTAACACACAAAATGTAGCTGACACGAATCAGTGGTGGAATCGGACCTACGTAAGAATTCATGGTCCCTAGTCCCGCATTTACTAACATCTCAGCCACGACGACATTACTTATCAGTCTATTGCCAAGGCGTTCAATCTGCCTCTGAAGCTGCACCAAGAAACATATGAAAAGATGAAGCTACTGTCGAAGCCCCAGCCCAATCAACCCAAATTCGATTGGGATGTTGATTCACCAGCTAAGAGGGCAAAGCTTCGTATGGCTGAGCTACCAACAGACGAATCCCGAGATCTCAAGAAGCAGGCCTTGTTCCCTCACGAAGATCTCTGGGTTCCGGTTTCTGTGGTCAATGGAAATGTTCATATCCTTCCCGGTATCCCTAGACTTTGTGAGTGATGCTCTGAGCCACGCTTGTTGTATGCTAACCAGTAGCAGTCCAGAGACTTCTCGAAGGAATGAAGCCTCATATCCTGCCACGACTTACTGACCCCGATGGCAAGGGAACGCATAGATTATTATTCTCCACACCCATTCCCGAGAGTGGCGTCGCTGAGTTTCTTACAAACTTGGCGGCCAAGGTTGGACCCAAGGGTGTCAAAGTTGGAAGCTATCCTCGCTGGGGCAAAGATAACAACACAGTCACTCTTGTTGGCCGGTAAGGAAGAACCCAACACCAAGTAGTCTGCTATCTAGCCATGGATATACTGATGCTGTTATAGGGACTTGGACTACCTCGAGAGTCTTGTTGACGAAGTAGAGGCTGGTATCCAGGGTCTGCGAGTCACCGCTGAGAGCGACGGAGAAGAAGACCCAAAGCAGATAAAGAAACAGGCGACTGAAGACGCAGACAAGGATACAGCAAAACAGGTTACTCAAAAACCCTGAGAAGTTCCGAGAGCTGCTGCTTAGGTCAGTCGACTATTGACGGATGGTAATAGCCTTGGTCACGGTTACATTTGTTGAAACAGCCATAGATAGTCGCCATTGGCCAGATGGAATGTTTGGTCAAAATCCTTGGATATATGGAAGATGCGAATATAGATGTTCGGAGTTGCATCCTACTATCGGCGCACGGTCTTGAAACTTTCGGTGATTTAACCGTCGATCAAGGCGGTTTGGTCTGGTTGGGCTATAATTGTTGGAGCTAGCTGTCTGAAATTTGAACACTCCTAACATGAGACTTTAAAGGCGTATTCCACAGAACTTTGATGCAAGACGATGAAGCTTTATTGTAAAATGATCAAAGATCTATTCCGCGATCCACCGAGATGTCACGGCTAACCACTTGTTGCCGACACATAATGCATGGGTGTTGTCGTGCATCCTGATACAAAGCATGAAGGACAAAGGATATCCCGGGTTCCGGTCACATCTGACTTTTTAAGGCTGGCCAGCTTGAAGCAACCGAGATAAGACACCGGAGCGGAGTTCTGTCTCATTTCCTGGTCTGGGAGGCTGCAACGTAGTATCAGGGCATCGGCCTGGAGAATTTTGTCTACTCAAGGCGACAAGTCATACGACTTGAAGGGATCAACAGCGACTTCATTCTATTGTTCTGTTGAAGATCGCCGCGTGAACACTATGGATGAGACACATGCGTGCGAGAAGCGAGGAAGCGATTTGCGCTTCGTGAAATAGCACGCTACATTCGGAAGCTGACTCGAGGCTCTCTTCCCTGGAGGAACCTGGGGTGCGTTGAAGACCAGGGGTAGTATTTAACGAACATGGTGGAGGTGGAGCCACGGAACCGTCTCGGGGCACATCACAACGGCGATAGCAAGGCTCGTGACATGATCGGCGCTGAGATCAAAGGTTTGGCCTTGGACAGGCTTGCAAACCCCTTGACAACTGAGGGCGGAGATTGAAGTATGTCGTGACAGACGTCTTGGCATCAAGAGCTAGGCCATCGAGTAATCTGCCGAAAAAGGGGCTGCTGTTGGGAAAAGATCAACAAATGAACTCAGGTGGACCAGTGGTGGTGGAGACAGGTACAGGCTCAGGGACAGGGACAAATACGTCATTTCGTTCTAGAAGCCGACAAGAGAGACAGTTAGTCTGATCGTGAAGTTTAAGATGACTGCTTGGAATGTCGCGATGCTGTGGGTGAGTTCGTCGTGCACTAGTCAAAAAAGTGGGCCAACGTAGGTGATGAGCGAGACATTCCGACCTAGAAACCATCGTGTTCTTGATGATACATGTAGCGAAGATGGGATAATAAAGGTAAGCTACGGACCTAGATAAGGTGTGATAATATAATGGGAGCTTGCATTTCAAGTCACGTGCGTAGGTAGCTGCTTTGGCAGGACCCCACCCTTACCTCACGAAACCTCAAGCTGAGCTGCATATCACGACTCTCTTTCTCCAAGCATCGTCCTCTACAACGTCGCGCTTCCATGCCACAAACAGATATCCTGCTTCGGCAAAATATCAAAACTCCTTTGTTCGTGAGAATGGTCAACACTTGCCTGCGAGAAATTCGGAGCATCTCTCCAACCCGTACCTGGTCCTTCGGAACTGGTGGCGTACAGCAGTCGCTCGCTTACAAAAGTGAGAGGACGTGTCTACCTGTGAGGGTCCAGCGCCAATCGGCGCTCGCAATGCAGGCACCAGAAATAGCAGGGTCTCACGAGTTGGTCTCGCCGCTCGTCTGAGATTCCTATGGGAAGTCTTTGCGGAGATTGTGGTTGAACACTTGAGTGCGATGCGCGACGTGGTCACGGCCATGATTCAATTCCGATCATTCTTTAGAGGACGATGCTTCACATTTTTTCTCCAAGGTACTTGGTTACTTCGGGTTTTCTTAGAGCAAAGAATACTACTAACGATGGCGTGTCTTGAATCTAGGGAAGAGCCGTTGCGGATCGCACAGGCATAGTAGATTGCCAAGCGAGTGTATCATGCCTGCAGTCAAGGTTGCCAAATCGCACCCACTCTATCCGTATCAGTTCGTGGTCTTTTAACTCCTTCGCAAAGAGCAGTTCAAGATACGATCAGCAGATATGTATTTGTGCTCGGTAAGTGGTGTAGTTCTTTCTAACCTCTTTGCCTGACCGAGAGCGAGGCCAAACCCCACGAAACATGGGCCTCAGCTCCTGGTTTTGACCAGTTGCCCAGGACACGTAGTATCTCTCATGTGACGAGCTGAATATGTGATTGGTCTCCGTTTTGTGCTATATGGACAAACCTTAAACATTTGTTTCCAAGACGAGGATTGAACCCCCACGACAAAGCCGCCGTGACAATATCTGATAAACCAAGTTGAATCTCGCGCGGTTATCTAGGCCTTAGACATGTTGTTGTCTACTTGCAGGCTTAGAATATAATCGTTATGAAATCGAACGTAATGCCTTGTTATCGCAGTTGTCTATATCATGGTGTTCCAAATTGGAACCCCCATGCACCTCGATTGGAGCCCCCACCATGCGTTGATCCTCGACGTGCCGTTCTATCGTCGCATCGTCAAAAGCCTCAATCTCAAACACGCCAGCGCTAGTATCACATCGTGACGTGAAGGATCAACGTTATCGTTCACCTTGCTGAATCGGATGGCTGATACGACGTTGAGATGTATGGCCTATGTCTGAGTGTGGCAAAGACGGAGGCCACGGATGTGGTGAAAGGGTTGGTCTGGGGATACAGAGACACTCAAACGACTTAGGCCTATGCCCCCAAATGAGCCTCTAGTAGAGCTTATCGATCGTAAGAGATTGCGTGTGTTCTGCGCAAACCATAGCATAGCATGTCTTATGAGGTCCTGTGGCCTTCCCAGTGTGGTACGGGTATCGCGACATGTAGAGTCATGATAATACGGATATACAAGTCTAAAGATCACCCTGCCCGTAGCCCTGGGCCTTGGACCTAGAGGGCAGAACTAGACTGTTTGAGTTTAGGAGCATCGGAGCTTGTCCAACTTGCCACCCCATTCATTCCCCAGGCCCAGGGGACGAGGGACCCTAGAGCTGAATAAGGGGTCGAAGAGGCTGATATGCGTTAGATCGAAGCGTTTGAATCAATAATTAATCATTGGAGGGGACAAGCTAAGAAGAAAGGCTTTCTTTCTCCGATCTCGTGTTGTTGGTGGTCACACAAGCATTATCCATACAGGACAAGATGTTAGAGGTGCTGGCGCTTGGGCCAGGAGTAGATAATAGTCCGCGTGGATGGTTCAATTTGAATTACAACTGAAGACCGAAAAAGGTGCTTTTATTTTTGCTTTTATCTTCGCTGAGTGCGAGCTGTTAATAAGAATAAGAATAAGTGACTGCTCGACTGTCCGTGCATATTACGGAGCATCTCATCTCGTCTCGAGTGGTGTGGTCTGGTTTATAAGTTGTGGAATAATGTCTGGGTTATCAAAAAATGTAACAAACAAAAGATGGGGAAGACGACAATCGTAATGAATGGTATGGATTGGTCGGCCTCATTTGATGGATGATGATGGCTCTTTGAGGGGTGGATCTACTTACTTTATTCCTATGTTGGCGAGCCTCCACTGGCGAGTAAGGAAGAACGGACTAATTTGTTCTACGAGCCCGTAGCTTAGAAAGAAGCGCAGAATAACTTTAGGTTTGACTTATCACCGCTCAAGGTGACAGGGCCCCGAAGATGAGAGAGAGATGATAGTCGGAGAATGCCCTGGTTAGCCGTTAAGGATCTGCACCCTCGTTACCGGTGATGAAATATGAATCGAGGTAGGCAAATTAACACCTTTCAGGGACCTTATTCCATCCGCCCCCTATTTCTTTTTTCTGTCTCTCTATTCCACCACTTCAGTTGCCACCCCCCCTTTGTGTATCCCGTACAGTATATCCAAGGCAGTAAGTCTGGGAACACAAACACGCGGAAACGGTGAGTGAGAGAGCAGGACAAATGCACAATCAAGTGCATCTATAGCACGCTACAGTGTGGGTTCGATTGGTAGAGGAGACGCAGCCAGCCGCTGCCCTTGCAGAAGTGCATGGAGGCCAGCAACGGGAGACGGGGACCAATCAAGCAAGCAATCAATCGATCGTGAATCAGAAGCACTCACTGCAAGAGCAAGCAGATACCAAAGCAATAGCAAGGGTCTCTTCCGGATCCATAAAGTAAAAAAGATGCTCTGATGCGACCCACCCAAGTATCCATCCGTAACCTTTCAGTTGACACCTCTAACAAGACACCCCCCACTGAGATTAATTGCCATCACCGCCGAGTCGAGAGAAGGAATCAGACAATTTTTTCCCTATCTTTCCAGATTCTTTTACATGTCTATTCTACTAGGTAATACGCAAATGGCTGGAAGGACAAGAAACCAAGACAAGGAGATCTAGGCCAGCCTCCATTTCTCACCTAGCCACTCCCGCCATTTCTTCCAGCCACTTTAACTACTGTACGATCTTGATTCTTCTCTTCCTCTACAGTTATCAGAGGCAGTGTATGGCCGAAAGACAAAAGATGGGATTGTGTCATGGCGTTTCCCACTAGCAGCAAAGTACCAGCTAATATTCCCAAATCTTGTCTTCATCAATTCATTCTGGTTCAATTCCAAAACTCTTGGGGCCTTGGTTGTTGTAACTAAGTATCAATCCATATCCTTAGTCTCGTCAACTAGAGGCTGGGCTTAATCGACCCTAGTAACCAATCCGGCCATCGTATGCACCCCAAAGCTCCAGGTTAGTTGTTAGGTATCCACTAACTGAACGGGACGGGAAGTCTCCAGTGGTCAGTCCACGATCCACCCAACCATAAGGAAATCATTTACCTTGGGTTCTCAGCGCTCGGGAGCGCCCAGAGAACGGACAACCTAGAGTAGACAAAAGAGACCACTAGGAAAGCCATGTCAAAGAGGCGGGTACCAACACTGAGCGCTTTGCGAGCTGCTGGTTTGCAGCTGATCGGTTCTCTCTATTGGCACAAGTTAGTAATTAGGACCGCAGCCGTGATAGCAACAGCAACAGCAACAGCAACAGCAACATCGACTGTAAAGGTGACAGCAAACACCTAACAAGCGCAACCAATAATACCTAAAGGTCACCAATACCTCACTTATCCACTTAGAAAAGAGTAATCAAATCGTACTCGGTACCTTCCTGCCTCATTGATTCCTTTCCATCGATAGACGCCCCCCCTCTGCCCCTTCCCTCTTCTCTACTCCCCCCCCCCCCCCACCCGCATGTCTTCCATACCCCGCCACTCGACCCATTCCCCTTTCCCGCCCTGTTCCCCTTCTTCTC